>WOGO01002097.1:0-16515 GCA_015342085.1 Leptinotarsa defecta | reverse complement strand
TCGGTTCTTTCTCCGGAATCGAACCTTTTCTATATGTTCTTCCTCTCGCGGCAGACAGAAAAACCACAGTCTTCTCGCGATAAGAATTAACACAAAAAAAATGAAAACAAAAACTCTACTTAATCAGACAAACACACTATACAGGGAGGTAGTGACGATACAAGTCTCGTCATCATCATTAATTGGTGTAGCCTCATAATCATTTAATTTTGGAAAATATTTGTCTTGAATTGATAACAAATTAACATGTCTGTCTCGTTTCATTGTCGTGAGTCTGGCAGGTACTACTACATAAAATGATTTTTCCTTTACTTGATTCAATTCCAAAGTGTGAACATTTACAGAAATATTTATTAAGTTTTTCAAATTTGGAAATTTGATGTAAATCCATTGGAGTATTTAGCCCTGTAGTATTCAGAAATGAAGAATAGTGTGGACATTATGACACTCTATTAGAATGTATTGCTACAGGATACAAGGCGCTAATAATACTCCAAAAGAAGCACATTCCGTCATCGTTTTGTACATTAATGCATGCCTTCTTCCTTGCGATTTTTTGTGACAATGAAATGAAAGAAGAACCGTTACCAATCACATATTTATTAATTGCTACTTCCAACAAAAAAATTTTACTCAAAACCCACCCCGACAGTTGTTCTTCAAATTCGCCTAACTTATTCAATATAACATACAAAGCGTTTTCAGTGTACCAAGTAGTCAAGCCCGTACCTGAATCGATAACTCTGGTGTACTGAAATATTTAAGATCAAAACTTTCCCTATCATTCGATTTCTTAGAAAAAAATGTAAAATTAACTTTGAGACATGACATTCGTTTTAAAATTTTGGAAATCTCACGTTTGAATAATGAAAAAGCATCGCCTAGAAACTTTTTAGGATCTTTATGAGTTAAATTGATGATTACCCCCGTTGTTACTCTACGATTGAAAACATTATTAACAGTTTGCCACTTTACCCTTGAGCTTCGTCGCTTCAAACCTAAGCCTATATGCTTATTATTCATCATTTTGATGATCACTTCAAAGCATTTCAATTTCCCATTTTTGTAATCATTTTCTTTTTGTCCCCAACCAAAATCAATCATTTGGATTTTATTTATTGACGTGACTCACCGATATTTTGTTCGCAAATGAAATTTTTGGTGTGATGAGTAGTTTTTGGAAGCTGCAGAAAATTGAATCTCGATCTGTGGAAACTGTTGAGATGGTTCTGGAAGCTGCTGTGATTTGAAACTTGTTGTGGAAAAGGTTGCTAAGACGATTTTGGATGTAGTTGTTGAGATGACTCTGAACTGATACTGCACACGTTGATGTGGTGTTCTGAAATAAATTTGATTTTCAATACAAACATACACCAAAGAAAAATAAAATTCAATTGTGGGGGTAATGTCTTTCATGGAGTGATTGTGAAAAATTAGCTAGGTACAGTTATAATTAAGAAAATCAACTGACATTCAAAAGAAGTACTAAACACAAGTCATTCTGCAAGTATTAAACATATAAAAAGTATTGAAAACACTACTTTATACATCTAATACATCTAATCTTTTATTCATTATTGAAGATTGAAAAATATCAGCAATTGTCATTTCTTATCTTCTGATGTATGTAGGATAGTAGTCCAGGGTTGGCTTGAGGAATACGTAATTACCTCTAAACCGTTTTGTATTACAGAATAATTGAAAAAAACGATAACCCTCAAAAAGTATGTATAAAAAAATACTCGAGTAAAGTAATCTGAGAAAAATTTTCGAAATTTAATGATAATTCAACAACAACTCTCACCACCTTTGAGTTGAATTAAATTTGAATATATTCATTTGAAAAAAATTCAAAAACGTATAAAAAATCTTGCAATAAAAATTCATGAAGTGAGCATGAAAAACACTTACTTTCAGATGAAATCGTTGCACTTGTCACTGGTATCACCTTCAACTGTTACAACTAACTCATCACTTTGCCTCGCAGGAGGTATTTATAGGAAAATAAGTGATGACAAATTATGAAATCAAACAAAGAGCCTTTGTTTCGTCGCTTTGGGAACTGCATATCTCTGGATGCTGATTCAGCATTGACAGTAATCTATTGTCACCTTGGGTAAGAATAGGAAAATAGATGATGACATATTATGCAATTAAACAAATAGCCTTCGTTTCGTCGTACCAAATTTTTATAAAGCCACGTGTCTGGCTTCATCGATAAGCGATAATTCTGCGTACCTATATTATATACTTTTACCAACTTGAAATAAAACAAAAAATTTACTGTTTCAATCAAAATATCCTTTTTCTCTTAATTAAATTTCATATAATTGCTGTACAACTCTAATCAAAATACATGCTGACATCGTAGATTCTATGATAACTTTATAAACGTCAAATTCCATTTGTGATTCCTTTTTCTCTAGCCTTGTTACGTGTTCTGGAACAAATTCAACAGTTTTTTGTATCTAAATGACAAAGATCTTGAAATATCAATTTCAATTCACAATTGAATGGTGTATTATGTGGAATTGCGCATGCGAAAATACTGCTAACTGACCCTCATTGACTGATGTCGAACGAATCGATTTCCACTGTTTACATCTATAATCACTAGCCTTCACGCATATTTCCTTGGAATTCGGTATGTTTACATATTGAACAAAAATTATTGTAGTCGGAAGTACAAAATTTGTTTTTCAGCATCGTTGATGACATATTCTACACTCTGAGGCTGGAACACTTTGTCTTGAATGTTTAAATTATTCAACTACTTTAGAACATTTTCCTTTTCCTCATATAATTGAATATCATTACTTATTTGTTGGACACGTCTCTCAAATTCCTCTACTTCACATCTGTATTCTCTGAATGCCATTATAATACTAATTTTTGTTCACCAACGACGTACGCAACATCATTTTCCTTTCTAATCTCATATTGAATGTAACTGACTGATGGTGTACAATTATTCAAACACGAAAACGGTCACGACAATGACAATGAAACGATAACGAATAAACGCAAGCAAAACGCTCGAAACTTATGCAAAACAACGTATTTTGAAATGTCATTGTCGAATACCTCGCTCCTCCATTGCCGCCACGTTGAGTCCAAAACACGTAACCCCTCGACACTTTTGGGTGTCATCTCCACTTTCTTCTGATGATGCTAACTTGGTTAACAAAGATACGAGACTTAGTGCCCTTCTGACATGTTGGAACACTAGACTTCTGTTACCTAGACCCTGTACACTTCGACGCCATGTTTTTTCTTTTGATGATATATTTTGAGACATCCCGTACACAGTCGTATTCCTAACCCTTCATTTCCAAACCGGCAACGCTACATTGCCCCATAAATAACGATACATTTTACATCGGCAGCGTATAACCTCGATACTGCATCTACATCTCTCTTTGCCTCGGTTACGTCACACGCGTCTCTCGCTCTTACACACACATACACATCTTTATATGAAATATTATATCTTTCCCAAATCTGAGTATATTTTCCTATCTTCACCATGATAATGATGATTACAACTTCCCTAACATTCTACGGAAATGAAAAAAATGCGTTCGATTATAATGAATGAGTCAATTTCGGTCCCGACAAAACAAACGCTATTAATACCCATCATTCGCAGTTCCTTTCAGTATCTTACGTTGGTGTAGAGGCTAAGGACAATGTCTACCACGCGCACGATCCGGGTTCGAATCTCATAACTATAAACTTTTTTAAATTAGAATCACGTGACTGGAACGTGACAAGGGGGCCAAGGTGTGAGGCAGAGTCGCAAGAGGGGCCTATAGGTGAGGCAAAGTACTAAGGGGGCCGAGTTCCAGGCTTGAATCGCTACGATACTCGTTCCATCCTGCGTCGATGACATCACACGCTTCTCTCTTCCACTCACTGAAGTTTCTCTCAGAAATACTTACCAACGACGCACGACCTTGAAGTGGTCCAGAATAAGCCTTGTTCATCTACTACCCTCTTCCCGGACAGGCGTTGAAGAGTTCCATCATACAGTCGCTTTTCCTTTCTATCACCTTACGAATAATTTCTTTCGGGATGCCATCCACTCCAGTCGACTTTCCGTCTAGAAGCTGCTCTGCCACTTACCGCATCTCCCCTATCGAAAAGCCAGGCTGGTTCTCTTCCCATGCTTCATGCTCTCTGTCCCTCCACCAACGCCTGACTGGGGTGTCTCTCAGAGGATCGTCCTGGTCAGCAGATGCCTACTGGTCTCTTTTTTCCTATCGGTAAAGGTATCATTCTCTTTCAAAGCATTCCACGGCATCTCCTCCGCTCTATCATTGTTGAGGAGTCGATAGGCTCAGTCCCACGGATTTTATTCCTGGATCCGCTCGACTCTCTCCCTCAACTCTCTCCCTCAACCATGTAACTCTTTCATTCCCAATCATCCTTTTATACCTACTCCTTTCCCTCCTGTACTCTTCTTTCCTTCTTCTTCTCTCGAGTCTTAAGCTTGTCTCTTTTTTTTTACCTGCCTTCGTAGGCTTTTCAGCTCTACGTTCCACCTTTCTCTCTCCGTGTCCATTACCTTTTCACTACTAGGTATAAACTTCATACATGCTTCTCTCAGTATCTCTTGAAGCATCGTTGATTCCCTCTCGATTTCCTTTTTTGTATTCAAACTCCCTGGATGGTACTCGGACATCATCCGTTCGAGCCCATCCCAGTTATTTCCTCTGACAGTCGTTACTACTGCCCTTCTCATCTTTGGTAACCCCATCAAGCAAAACTGAATCATGCTGTCATCACTCATTGTTTCTTCCATGCACACTTTCACCCCTGGTGCTGAAGAAAGTGGCTGGACTCCCGCAGTCATTCTCTATCATATAACCTCTCTCCATCACCCACTCTAGAACATCTTCTTCCCTATTATCCGTGGTGTTGCCACCCCATGCTACGTTCTTCGCATTCATTTCTCCAACCAGAATCTTTCTTCCTTCCCATCCATCAAAGATTTTTGGAATTGTATCCAGTCCCAAGTTCCTCTTTCCCCCTGGCACATAATATACATTCATAATTCTTAAACTACTTCTTTCGTTTCCTACAATTAAGGGCGAGGCTGTCTATGGTGGATCGGACCTAGGTTCGAACCTTGGTCCCTTTTCATCCATCCTGTTCAACCCACCACTCCCATGCAGGTTCTCTAATCCATGGTTCCTGAATGTACACTACTGCGGCACCTCGCTCTTCAGCAACCCTCCGCAGCACTGTGGTGGCTCCTTTCCCTTTTCCCATGTAAATTTTAAGAAACTAGAATGTAGTCGGTTCTCCTTCTTTGCATCTCCACCCTTCTCATATATACTAGACACTTGGGCTCAAGCACCGAGTGTCTCCTCTCATTCGCAGCCACACCGACTCGTTTGCAGTTCATGCAGCTGAGTCCCCTATCACCTCTGCATTCACGTCCCTCATGTTGTCTCGTACACTTATTGCATGCCGGTTCCTGTATGCATGCTTTAGAGATGTGCCCAAAGTGACAGCACTTAAAGCACACCGCCACGCTATTTTGCTCCTCCACGTACACACTAACTAGGTCATTATCCTCCAGAAAAGCATGGCATTAATTTTATGATGATATTATCTTTCCTTTCACTCCTGCAGTTTTCTTCTTTCTCACTGATATGCTTTCCATGTCCCCCTGTGTCAGACCTACACTAAGGTCTGGATTTTGTTCCAATAGGAGTTGAATCAGCTCCTCATCCCCATATCCCTTATCCACTCCGGCAAGCAGGACATGGGGATTCGGTTTCTGACCCGCCTGGATACTAACCCTGCAATCAACCTGGAGTACGTCCCTCATTCGCTTTCTGCATTCCTCTGATTCGCCCTTCAGTACCAAAAGGCCTGACCGTTTCCTGGTTACAGTCTCCTCTGCGTAGCCTCTCGCCGACTATTCTTGCAGTTGGGACCTGGTCTTCTTAGTTTGCTTTCATTATCATGATCTCTTCATCTAGCCTGTCTAGGTTTTTCCAGCTCTGTGGTATATGTTTCCTCACCTCTATTTTTTCTTCTTACCTTCCTTTCGTTTTGCACCTCACGGAATCCGGCCTCTGTGTCTACATCTGCCGCTTCTGTTTCTAAGTCCGTCTCCGTTTCAGTCGTTGTTAGAAGCCCAGGACTTTGAGCTTTGCTCTCTATATCCCTTCTTCCGTTGTCTCCACTCTTTATTTGTTTATCAATATTCATCATAATTTTTTTCCTTCTTTGCCATTTTTCACCCATACTGTTCATCCACTCTACCAAACCTTCTAATCTTATTGTCAGCGCTGTCACTCCCTTTCTGCTGTAAACATCCGTTTACAGCATTCTGTTCTTCCCTATTGAACTGAATTTTCCCTCCTGAAAATCTAGTAGTCGCTATGTGGATAGTTTCGACCATATCCCCAATCATGGCCATCCACGTATCTGCTTCCAGGTGTGCTTCCCTTCCCATTGCAAAATTTCCTAATATATTATTTTCCTGCTGTTCTTCTCTATCTTCACTGCTTTCCTCACTATCCCTCAGCGATCTATTTAAATCCTCCCGAAGCTGTTCGATGTTTTTGTTGGATTTATTAAGTATATACTTACCTGTCCCCTCCATTGCAGCTTTGTCTTCCTGTATCACTGAATCAATCATTTTTTTCTTTTTTTCAGGTGGCGTCCTGTTTAGTGATTCCCTTGGTTTAAAAATATCTTCAATATCCTTGTCACCCATGCCCTTTCTGTGTTTATCGATGTTTCACTCCAATAATAATTTTCATACAATAATCATTTTCATAAAAATTTTCAATCGTGTAAACCAAGCCTTAGGTCCAACAAATTGGTGAAGGTTTTTTGGCGAAGGTCTCTTATCGCCTTTCGGCCGATGAGATTGGAAAAACGCTGAAAATTTTATCGAGTTTCAGCTATTTTAAATGAGCTATTTAATCGATGTATATTCTAAGCGAACAAAAAGCACGCATCACTGCTTTACTTCACAACTTTTTCAATTTGTCTATTTCAAAACTTGGTAATATTATGAACATACCTGTTTTTACTTATCGTGTCTTTTTTCACTATCACCACATCATGACTAGAGTTTATAAAACAATTCTAACTGCTCCCAAACACACGTCCGCTCTCCACGAAGGCTGACAACGAATGTCAGGACAGACAGACGCTTTCTACTTCGATAAGTTTGTTGGGGGTTAAAATGGGCACTAACATGTTGCAAAGGCTATTTCTTAAGGCTTGGAATACTGTTCCTAACCAGAAAATTGTACACACCTCAGCATGTTTTATGGCTTTATAAAGCTCAGATCAGAATATCTTTGGAGTATTGTTCTTATGTATGGAGCTCCATCCCTAAGCACACCCCGAAACTGCTGGATTCCATCCAGAAAAGAGCCATCCGCCTAAGTAAGATTATACAATTTAGGTCAAATACTTATGCTAATCTATTCAAAAGGTTGAATGTTGAGCTTTTGATTTTTTTTAACATTTCTATTGTCAAATTTCAAAGTATAATAAATTCTTACTCTTGTGAAAAGTGAAAATAAATAATCCAAAGAAAAATTAATTGAATGGAACTGGCCGACACTTGATGAAAATCCATGTTAAAACTAATAAATACAGTTTATTGTATGATTTTCACCATTGGGGGGTTTACAAAAACCGCGACACGTGTTTTGCTATATAATAGCATAAACTAAAAATTACTTTCAAATTACAACCTTTGTATCCTCTAACCTGAAACGGCCAGGTATGGATTCATTAACTATATCAATAAATTTTTCGAAAGTAGCGTTAATATACCTAATTATTTTTACCTTGAAATAATCTATTCTAAAAGTTTTTCAGAATAATGAGTTTTTGATTTTTTTAACATTTGTTTTCAAATTTCTATTAGCAAATTTCAAAGTATAATAAAGTCTTGTACTTCTGAAAAGAGAAAATAAATAATCTTAAGGAAAATTATCACAAGGGTGAGAAATGTTGATTTTTGAAAACATTGTTTTGAGCTGGTTGCCTATGAAATCAGTGGCAAATAAATTATAAAAATGATAAGGAAATTCTGTCTCTAGATGAATGATACTTTATAAAAATGAATCTGGAGGAATATTTGGACCATATTCCTGATGAAGTAAGTGATTGCTTCATTGGAGAAAATGAACTTTGCTTTTTATTTTCCAAATTTTTTAAAAAATATTTTTTTAATATAGATGTATGTGGAAAATAATAGAGACGTATTATTATTATTATTATTATTATATAAATTTTCAAACTATTTGACTTCTGTATCACTGTATGCCTTGAAATAATTATATACATTTGTTTCATTCAGTGTGATATTAGCCGTCGTTTCGAAATTTGTACATACTTTTCATGAATGGTTTCCTAAACATTTTCCCAAAAGATATCCGCAAACATAGCCCAAGCTGTTGCCTTCGGGAATGGCTAGAGTTCTATAATCATTTGTCTCTACTCTCAAACATTTATAGGGATTTTTTGGAACTTCCACAAGTATCTTCATTCTATTTATGTCAGCATCTGTAATATTAGATAGAATCTCACTAGTATCTTCTAGACAGTTAGTTCCTTCTACCTGTTTGAAATAATGAAGAGTAAATGTATTTTTAAAAGCTTTGGCAATTTGAACAGGAGTTGGGTTTCTGGCATTTCCACAAATATTTCTCAGTTGACCAAAATAATTTTCTACACAGTCCTGGTTTATATTCCTCGTCAATATATGGGAGTATCCTTCGCTATGTAGTTTTTCTCAAAGTTGCAGAAATGCTGAAATTGTTATCTGCCACCCCTCAATGAATCTCATTTGTCCAGTCGTGTTTTCTTCCTTTTTTTGATATTATAGTGGCATAATTATTCATCGCTGTAACTACAGAATGACTGAAAACTTGACTGGCTAATTTAACCTTCATCCTTTGAAAATTAGTTGAAAATGAATGAAAATCAGTAAGTTTGGGTACTATCTATATTGCTTTTCTTTGTCCAAGTTGTGAAGTTGTCCAAGATGACTTTTCGTTGTAAATTCATCAAATTTCCAAAAGTCATCGAAAAAATGGTTTCTGCTACATTTCAGCAGATGGGGAGTATCAAAAGAGTAAAATATTTTTTTCTCATCAAAAAAGAAATATGGCTGCTCTACACTCACTTTGACATCTTTTCTGGCAAGTGTATAATAATTGTGTGTAACTCTTAATCCAATTTTTGATAATTGCCTAACATCTTCAATCAGAATACTTTTTATATCCAGTATTGATGTGGATGAATTGGTGAAGAAGTATGCAACAGTAGGCTCCAAAAAGGTTATTTGAATATACATTTGATACTTTGGTTTTGCAGAGATTTCAGTGGAAGTACTATTTTTCCTACTCAAACATATACTAGCCAAATTAAAAAATGTGGTTCAACAATTATTTTCTTTTGTGGATTTCCAGTGGAACTCCGATTGTTTTGTCATTTTATATCATTACTTGTGAGGCATAAACTATTCGTAGAATTCAATTTCATCAAATTAATTTCATAAAAAAAAATCTGCATAAATGTGCTTGCTCTCTAATAATTTATCAGAAAAAAGGTTGGTTGGGTAACAGGATCAATTTTTTATTAAAATGTTTCGAATTTAATTAAATTCTTGAATTCGAAACGTCGACAAGAAAACAATTGTTTTTTTAAGAAAAAATTGATCCTGTTACCCAACCAATCTTTTTTCTGAAAAATGATTGGATCACTAAACTAGTTAAGTGAATATAATAATTCATTTTATGATTTTTGGTATATGTTCATTCCTTTAATCTTACATAACGAATACATTTTTTCTTCAATTGGAAATCGAAAAAAATCAATGCCGACATCACCCTGCACATTACAGCAACCCACAGCTCGACACTTGTTCATTTTGAAACTAGACACACATTTTTCACAACTACAAAACCACCACTTTCAACGACTCACTCTATAATAATATTCCATGCCTCAACTTGGCTTGTTTAGTAAACCCATCAGATTCAGTCGGTTGTGCTGTAGATTGGCTGAGCATAAAATTCGAGGTGGGGAATCTTGACCCAAATATGACTGACAGTGAACTTACTTGTGTTTACTTCTATACGGTAATATGGTTAGAGATTTCTGTACACTGGTGTTAGTAACTCATACATGTAATTTTCGTGCAAATCTGTGGAACTAGATATAATTTGGTTTTCTCTAAAATAACGTTATATATCGTTCATATAATTGTTCGTGTGACGGTAAAGTGTTACGTAATCCACAACGTATGTGAATTAAAAGGTATATGTGAATTGTGATGACACTGACAAAAAATATTGTTTCAGGTTATGTAGGCGTAGGTATTATTTTTTGAATTACTTTTGTGAATCTATAAGAATCTAGAATTAGCAACGATTTTCATTATCAAGTCTGCCTTTGTTGTGATGTGTGTTTTGATTTTAAATGAATACTGAAATAGAAATATTCATGAAAAAATGAATGTTTCGAATAAAAATGTGAAAATATTCATCTCTCCCAACTACGTATACCGTAGGTTCTGGTAAATGCTTACCGGAAAACAACTACTTCCCCGGCTAATACAACACTGCTTCATATCCACAGACAGTTATGCAAGATACCTCACAGAGGTTAGTTTCGCAGATAATTGTTTCGTGATAGTATGTCGAAATATTTATTTTCTTATACGTATGTATTTCTCCTGAGAAGATAACGTCTTCAGAGTTATTTTGATTTCTGGAAATATTTATATTACGAATTTATAATACGAATTATTTGTAACTGAAGTTACTGCAGTTTCGTCCTACAAGGCTACATCCATCAATTTATGTATATTACGGAGACTGAACCCGTTTGCTCATTCGTTAACTAGGACTGAAATAAAGAATATTTCGTAAATAAACTAATCTGCGAAAGCGCAGAAGAGCCACATATTTTTTATTATTTGTTTTTTGTAAATTCTGACTTCAAAACTCCAAATTTCGAGATCGAAGTTGAAATTTCGTGTCAAAGTCGTAATTTCGAGATCAAAGTCGAAAACCCAACTTCAAAATCGAAATTTCGAGTTTAAAGTAGTATTTTCGAATGAAAGCGATGACATCTCCTTACAAAGGCCCCATCTATGAGACCGACTGGAAACTCAAACCTTGAATAGCAATGTTTTACAAGTCTCCTCAAGGCGCTCAGTTGCAAAGCCAAACTTTGACATCGATCGCCGACGAGATTCGTCCTTTGCCTTTCACTTCAGCTTTTACTGCAAGGCAACTAGTTGTAAATTAGATCATTTATGATACAATTCGACAGCGCTGTTTCGACTCGCCATAGGTCTCATCAGTGTTTCAGACATGCTTGTCTGAAACACATATCCATTGCTGGACTAGATTTGTGGTTCAGCCTAGCACCACCACTGATGATGCCTATGGTGGATCAAAACGGTGCTGTCCGATATTGAATCATGAATGCGTTGTATTTGGGCTCTAGTTTATAAATATATGTCATGCATTGGAAGCTGCGGAGAAAGACAAAAGATAAGTCTCGCCGGCAGTTGATGTCGAAACTTGGTCTTAAGGAGACTCATTTATCTTTGATATTCGAGGATCGAGTTAACTGTCGATCCCATAGGGGAAATGCCATCGCACTCACTCGAAATTACGACGGAATTTCCAAGAAGCAAATAATGAAAATATGTAGTGATCATCATTTCATATGAAGTTTCCAAACTTTTCAAAATCCACTGAAGTGTCTCTTTTGGAACTAAGTGAACCATCCAAGAAAAAAGTGATGTTTTGTGTATCTCGCATGGTTGACGGACTATCAGCATCTACGCTCATCACACAAAACACCACTTTTCCTTCTGATAAAACATACTATTTTCCACTAAAGCAATCTTGCACTCATATCATCTTTCAATGTCCCCTGGTTTAGGTAGAGGAGTTAGTTAATTTGCTGTTAACAGAACTAATGTTCATTTGAATATGCCTAAACTTGGGGTGTGCTTGTTTGAAATAATTCAATAGGCAGAAGAAAATTTCTCTAGATACAGACAATAACAATTTGCTCTATTATAAAATTTCACATCAAAATCAATCGACGGGCCTATCTACTCGCTATGATTCACAAGTATGAGGATGACAATTGATAGAAAGGAAGGTACACTACGGCACAAAAATTGGATTGGAAAGTAGAAACATATCTGTTCTGTCTGTTTTTCGTTAACCAGCTGTCGCACCCTTACGAACGACAACCCTCAGAAGTCGAAACTTGTGCGAGCTAAGAATTAAGAACTAACGAGGTCTTACCTTTTAACTTCCTTTTAACTTCCTCCTAACACGGGTTGGACGATAGCAAGTGAAAATCGATCACTCAGTCTGGGGCTTGAATCACCAACCAACACGGCGGTCGAATCAAGTGAGTGAACAAAGCACCCACGTCGAACCGACAGACCATTCGATGATACATTCAAAATCCGATTGTACAAAAACTGATTCTACAAAAACTCACCATATATACAATTTTTCAGATATTTCATATCTTGGATTGATTCATATGTTATTCCTCCATGTGTTTTTATCGTTTCCAAAATTTCTGCTCTAAGCTTATTCTGTACCTCTCTATTAAGACATAACTCATGCAGTGTAAAAGAAATCGAAGAGCTGGTAGTTTCGAATCCAGCTGCAAAAAACATCAGGGCTTGTCCGCAAGCTTTTTTGCTTGCTGAAAAAAGATGGTAATTAATTTAGAAACAGAAATTTTCTGAAAAAGAAAATTGCATCAGTACATATTTTATAATTAAACAAAGTCCATCCGCAGCGTCTATCTGCCTTGAAACTATAAAATTACGAAAATTCCAGTGGACAGAGTGGTTCAAAAGGAAGGTTTATGTGTATAAATTATAAATATTTTGTGTGAATTGTCTGAAATATGACGATGGTATCCGTGAGAAGTTGAGGCGATATGGGTGTACCCTGCGAACTTTTATTGAAAACGATACCTCAAAATAGCCCGCGATAACATATGTCTATCTTTCAAAGGTGACTTAGTAAACACATATTAGTGTTTTGAATAATTGTCACATCTAATGTGATACTGGGAAAGCTATTTACACGAATAGGATATTCATCCCTATCAAATTCAAAATGTTAGTCACTTTAAGCATTCCATGCACATTATACCTAATTGCCTTTCACATCATATAATTGATCCAAATTGAGATCTTCGTTGAATTATCGCAAAATTGAAACTATCACGCAAGAAAATAAATTCGAGCGGCCTGGCCGCAGCCTGCAAAACTTATACGTTTTTTGTTTTATATTATATTAAAATACTTATCTATTTCAAAATAAGCATTGATAATTGAGAACATACTTTATCAGTTATCAGTTGAGATACCCGACGTCACTCAGGGAGTTGATGTAAGATTGTGTGGAAGTTAGAATAAAATGATGAAATGGGAATTATGGAATGTCGACGAATCTTGCTATATATAACCCTACCAAAGGTTAGTCCCACTCATACGAAAAATACTTTCAATGGTTTACAATGTTGCAAGCAAATCCTAAACAAGTATATTAAATGTTTTGTATTTTGTCACTGATTGTAGCTGGTCGAAAAAAAATAACAAACCATATACCAATAATGGATGTTTCAAAATATTTTCTTACAAATTTTAGCGAATAAGCTTCTTTTTTGATGTTTGGAGGGTGAAAAACCCTGAAATAAATGGGTTTTGAGTCCGAAAAATGATTTTTCATAATTTTTAATACGGTGCATCTTTTTGATGACATTGTGGTGTTTTTCTGGATATGTGGAAAATGTCTTATATTATTCCCATTCCAAACAATACTGACCCAGATGACTGGTCCCACTTTTTGCCTTTTTCAATATCACAATTTCTAAAGCCCTTGAAAAATTTTTCTTGATCAACTTTTTAATTTTTTTTAATTAACACCCAATCCGAATTCCGAGCAGACCACAGTACTTCTACTGCTCAAGCTAATGTCAGTGATAACATTTTTAGACCAGCTGATACCAAACTCAATATTTGTCTGGTTTTAGTTGACTTTATTAAAGCCTTCGACATAGTCAATCATGAACTTCTATCTAATGAATTGAGGCATTTTGGTCTGTATGCTTATGCAGTATCCTTCTCCGAAGGTTATTTGAGTGAGAGATGACAATAATGGGCAGTGATGTCCCTGATTTCAAATCTGTTACATCTGGAGTGTCCCAGGAAAGTATCCTATCAGTTTCAGCTTATACTGCTGATTTTTATCGATACTCTAAGTTCTGCAGAATCCATCAGTATGCTAACGATACACAAATCTATTTAGTTTCATGGCAGATAGAGATGTTGCTTGTACCAAAATTAATTCTGATCTAAAATATATTTATGAAATTTCCTGTCTTCATAATTTGAAACTGAATGAGTCAAAATCAGAACTCATTATAATTGGTAAAAATAGATTTGACCTGACGAACGAATTCCCATTTCGAAATGAAAATTAATGAAGGTTTATTGACACAATAAACAAATATTTACCTAATTCCTCTGGTAGTTGGTTGGAATTTTTCAAATCAATCAGCAGGTCTACAAAATCATTGACCCTTGTTTTGCTCAACTCTCTTGATTTCATAGTTTGAGTAAACGCTTGGGAGAAGTAGTTCCTTACGTCTTCGGAAAAAAGGTTAATGTGGAAAATTTTGACCAAGTTTTGTATAAAAAAATAACTCATTTGAGAGAATGCGTTTCTCAAAGAGAACTCCACCATAAGCCTACCATATTTTCTAAAGTCAGATTCTTGATCGTCAAAACAATATGCATCGATTCCAAAGGCACATTTTGCTATAACATCGGTAGAATATCTCGCTGATATATCTTTCGCTTCAATTTTTCCCACGTTATCCTCAAGATATTTCACCATTTCTTCAGCGACATTGTATATCAGAGAAAACATAGCTTTCAGTTTACCAGATGTAAAAACAGGAGTCAATTTTGTTCTATCACTTTTCCAGCGAGGACTTTTTTGTAAAAACATAAAATTTGACATGATTTCGTCTTGAGGTTCGGCATTACTCCTATCGGGGAAATAATCCGCATCCTTCATCATCACAAGTTGAATCAGTTTAGGGTCTTTCAATACCAAAGAAGGTTTGTCTAACATAAATACTCCAAAAAATCTTTCGTCCGTAGAAAAATATAAAGAAGATAACCACTCAGAAAGACATTTCTTCAAGAAGACTAGTTCTCCTATGTTTCCCACGAACGGAGTTGGCTTTGGAGAATATACACCTCGTTTCTTCCAATAATCAAAATTTCTCACACTGTACATCCAAAGGAAGCATATTAAGAATACTATGAAAATAATCAGCTGCAGTACCCAAGATGGTATCAGTAGCATCTAGAAATTATTGTCATATATTTCTAATACAATATTATAGATATGAAGATAACTGAACAAACTCATAACTACTTTCATCATAATACAGATACAACGTGATAATGTTTAACATGTTTTTTAATAAAATTCGTCTTCAAGCATTTTACATTATTCAATGAATGAACAGAATGAAAGGTAGAACTGGAAGCTCTAGCCTAGAATAAATCCAAAATACCTACTGTTCTCTACAATCGAATCTTGAAAGGTGCTCTGCGGCAACCATAGGTCCTGACTTCTGGCAATAATAAAGAACTGGTAAGGTACACGATATTCATCCAAAACAAAATAGACATTGCCCACATAGAATCCTGTCCGATGAGGGTGGTTTAAACAGATGGCACAACCAATTCACGGTGGTGCTCTGAACTGGAAGACAGCGAGAACAACCTTTTACAAGGCAAAACGTACAAGACTCGAAGAGGACTGGGGTATATAACAAGCCAACCTCAGAGAGTTCAAAAAAATCTGCAGACAGTAACAAAGAGAAGCCTGGAAAGTCTACTGTGAGGTAGTTGAAGACCTCTCACTAGCTTCTATGCCACAGAAAGTACTCTAAAATGACCACCATGAGAGTATCGGCAACTTGACGAGGGAAAATGGTGACAAAGCCCCCAACCTCCAATAGAGCACTGAGATTCTTATGAAAACTCACTTCTCAGGTTCTTTCTTTCCTAGGACGACGAACTGGACAGAAGTACCAACCCCTCACAATACGACTGGCAATCTGCTAGTGCAGTATTTGATAAGGACAAGATAAGATGGGCCATATCGGGCTTTTCCCCTTCAAGTCACCAGAACCTGACGGTATAAGACCAGCCCTACTTCAGTGAGAATTGGATATTCTTATGCCGCACCTAGTTGGAATATTCAGAGCCTCTCTAGCTCTGAGATATATTTTCATTGAGTAGAGAGTAGTACTAGTGATATTCATACTCAAACCAGGTAATTATGGACTACACCTAACCAAAAGCGTTCCGACCAATTAGTATAAGATCGTTCTTTTTAAAAACTATGGGAAGGCTATGTGAGCGGTACATTAGAGATGAAGTACTAG
>WOGO01002096.1:0-16516 GCA_015342085.1 Leptinotarsa defecta | reverse complement strand
GTGGGACGCACGATTTGGGATGCAAACTCCTATAGAGATGCATCATTTTTCGGGTCTTCACGTCGGGTTGATACAGGTCCTCTCGAGACCACTTTACTACTCCAAACGAGTAGAGTAAGATTGGAACGGCAAGCATATTTGTTGCAGCAACTTTGTTCTTCCCCGACAGTTCCGATGACCAGAACTGTCGATGTTTGTGCTGATACTTGCCGCGGAGAGAGTTCTTCACTGCTGTTACCTCTTGTGAGTGACGTTGTTCCACCCCGAGGTAAGTGTACGTCTCTCCGGCATCCAAATGGTGTAGGATGCTTCCATCTACGAGCTACACATCTTTTCCGTAGTCCGTGCATCGTCCTCTTTTGAGATGGACCAGTACACATTTGTCTATCCCAAATTTCCTTCCCATAACATGCGTGTACTCTTCCATCACCCTCAAGGACTGATGGAGATTCTTCTCTCCAGAGGCATAACATTCAATATCATCCATATAAACAAATGGGTGGCCTTGTGCCTCCGGTTTCCGGGGGTGCCAAGTTATACCCTCGAGTATTATTATTATTATTACAAACCTCTCAGCTGAGAATGTTTCCACTGACATATGTAATTGACGGTTCTTGGTGTATGAATAATATAACGAAAGAATGGTTCTGATGAAAGTTGATGTTGGTGATGGTCCAAACAAATGAATACACCTTATTCATCAAACTTCACAATCTAGAGGAAATATAATTGACATATCATTTCAGATGGAAAGAGATTGGCAACAGCGATGGCAGGTTGGATAAATTACCAGAAGTGACACTCTACTTCCGTGGTCAGCAAAATAGTTGACCTTGAATAAAGGTAACTCCGAACGGGATACCTACGGTATATCTGTGGCTCAAATCCACCAAATCTCAGCATAGAAAATGGCCAGAGTATTGAAAATGTATGGCACAGAGATAAAGATCTCAATTATAAACAACGTTCAGTGGCGTGCGCGAAATATTTTCCATTCATATTGAACTACGAATATCAAGTTGACTTTGAGTCGGATAAATACATATTGAGGATATTTTGCATTTCGAAATAAATCGGGAGCTAGTGCAAAACTAGCCCGTAATACTAGCTTTCTGTAGATGGTTGACGTTTCAGAAAAGTATCCTTCGCCGTTTCCAGATTGTAGAAGGTTAAACACACAAAAAAGTTTATGAAAATTAAACGAATTTTTTAAATGTTTCTCAATACACAGTGTACATTATTCTATAAGAAACCTGATAACTTCACTTCGTTCCTTCTCCTTCCTTCTACGTTAACCTGAACTTAACGTCGAATATTCCGAACACATATCCAAGCGAAGAAAAGTGTATATCAGATTACAGAATACTTTGAAACCTGATCCAGAGTATCGAATAATATTATATTGAAAGTTGCGGCACGGTTTCATGTGATTTCGAGTGCTGATCCATCTCTAGATGTATATTTGAAGTGAAATATGAATTTGAAAACTCGTGGCATATCAGTTAATGTTGCCTACTACTTCGCAGACATACCTAAATGCAATGGAAATCAAAATAGTTTATATTCTTCACTTTTATATTTTCCAAAGATGATAATCAAAGTGATAATCATTAATCTATTCTTTTGAACCATACAGGGTAAATGAGGCTAATAGGCGGATCAGTCATGATCTCGATACATTTTGATTCCTTGCTGAAATATGTGCTCAGTGAATATTACATCTAAGTCGAAAATACTAATATTTGGTTCAAAAAATCACAGAGATATTGTAAAACAACAATCCAGTATTAGTATAGGCTCTAATGTTTTGGAAATTGTGAAGGAAGCAAAAAATCTTGGGGTGACTATAGACACTGATTTCCGATTTGATTCCCATGTGAATAAACTAATCCAGAAAGCTTTCCTCTCACTAAAACTGATTTACGGAAATCTGAAATTCTTCCCTAAAAACACAAAAATTACTCTATGTGACAGTCTCGTTCTTTCATCTTTGAACTATGCAGATGTACTCTATGGACCAAGCCTCACAATAAGGAACAAGAAAATACTCCAAAAGATTCAAAACTCCTGCCTTCGCCTTATTCATGAGGTACGTAGAAGGAACAGAATCTCATCAAAGCTGTCAGAAACTTGTTGGCTCAATATGGAAAACCCAAAGTAATAAAATTACTTTTCGGACTGACGTACACAACTTGAATGTAAGGCATAAAGGGGTAAGCAGCTACAATTCCAGGTGTGAAATATTTTTCTAAAAGTTGCTAGTTTGAACATGCAGCAAGATATCCGTCGACAAAAAAGGACCAAAATACTCTCATTATTTCATGAACTTTCATACATCAAACCAATGTTCGATGTTGGTTTGCTAAATTTTGTTCCAGAGATTTTAGCCCTGAGGTGATCAACCTACAGTAGTCCAGGACGATGGTTTGATGACCCTGGTGGAGAATGACACAAATGGTGCGTGGGATGGCTGAAGAACATAAATCTGAATATAATAAACGATTCTTTCTCTCTGTTGGAAACGTGAATCATATTTCGAATTCCTGAAGCACAGTTCTGTGCCCAACCACTTCTCCTGGACTATTAAGAAATTCATTTGAAGATGCCTTCAGTTCATATCATACGGGCTCGATCGAATTAGGAATGTTCCTACCGCATATCATGCAAGAATAATTCTCTCGTTGTATTTTGATGATGAAACGGATATGGGGTTAAGGTATGTATATGCCTGAAAAAAATTATTGCCGGAAGCGAAATAGAGATGCCAACGTCACATCATCCATATTATAACTTTTATAGTTTGAATACTATTGCTTTTTAAATATTTTGAACCGTATGGAAGTCCAAATTTTCATTTTCAACACGAAATCTTGTTAACTACTTTCAAATGAAAAGAAGCAGAGAATCTCGTTCAAACAGAACATTTTTAAAATGAAATTAATGTGAGAATGATGGCCTTAGACATCTTTCATTTTCTTCTATGTATTAAACTACATTTTGATATAGAAAAAAAACACAAGTTTCAAGAATATTTTCTATATTTTCCAGGTAAGGTTATTTTTCAAATTCATCGCTTATATTATATTGAAAGAAAATAATCATAATAGTTATTCACCTTATGCTGTACATAGCATATATATGGTGGGTCCAAAAAAACTGTTGAATTGATTTCATATTATTATGCAGTCTCTGCATATTAATTAATAATAAAAATGTTGTTGAAATAATATTTTTACAAATTTTGAACTCTCAGAGAGGACAGGTGCGAAACTTTTAATAACCAAAGAAAAAATATGTTATTCAACTTATTTTTTAATAATTGGGGAACGTGTAAATCGTTTTATTTATGCCACGTGCAACTATCAGAGTGTCTGCAATATGCTGTGTATTGCCCGTTGTACGTAGCTCCACTGTGATTTGAAAGTGCATATAGATTATAACGACAAGGAGCCACATTGTCTGCTGCATAATTACTCATATTTAATGATTCTCAAAAAAAGTCAATGGCAACAGTCAATTCATGTAAATTCGTTACAATAGAATAAATTGTACAATAATTGAAAAACAAAAAAAACCCACAAAAGGTCAACCTGTATAATCAACTTCAACAGCATATTCCAGATATTCCCTCACTTTCACTTTCCTCAATAGCCTAAGAGAAACTGATGAATTGTCAGAAAATAGAGGCAACCTCAAATAAACAATATATTCCGATGTAAGTGGATCCCAAATATTGGAGTCGTTTGAGGTTATCTTGCTACTAGGTAGTGAATATTTGTAAAAAAATTGTAATGCCAGTCATTCAAAACTTTTTTCTCGCTGATTCTGAAGGGGCTGTACATATCTGAAATATCTATTTTATTGATTTCAAAATTTGCCACAAAAATTTCTCCAATGTTTTGCCATTGACTCAATTGTTTCAGAAACACTTCAGTTAAAGGAAAAATTTGACATCATCGAAAAACATGAAATTAAACTTAATGAACATAGTATTCCCCATTATTGCGTAATCGAATATATGAATATTTTTATATGAAACTAAAATTGTCTGCAAAACATGATTGCATCCGTGAGTTGGGCTACCTATCGGGCGCGTCCCCAGGGGGCGGGTAGGGGAACGGTCAGGGGACTGGGGGCCCTGTACGGGAAGCCAATATGTAGCCTTACAGACGGGATCGCCGAACTCCTGGTCAGTGGCAGAAATAAGTAGAGTGAGGGGAACTAAAACCCCCCAAAAGCCTTTACAAAACATGCCACTGTTGACCAGCCTACCCAAGCTCAAGTGTAAGGAATCGTGCCGACAGCTGAATGACCGCAGGGTTACGAACGATCCCCTTGGGGAACCGGGCGAAACCTCATTGTAATCAGCCTTCCTCTGGTAATACGGGGCTCTGCCAGAGGTTACCAACTCTTTTCTTGCTACTCGTTGGAACACACATATATGAAACAAACAAAACAGACACAACAAAAACAAATTCCGAGGCTGGACAGAAGTGCTCACCTGAATCTATGGCGGTGGCTGGGGATGAACAGAAATGACCACTCCAATCTACCGTTCGGAATAAGGCTGGACATGGCGGATCATCTCGTGATATAATACAAAGGCCAGGGCGTAAGTGCATTGGCGTAGCCGAGGCCAAAAGGAAAGAAAAGAGCGGAAGAGGCAGGAGTGGCAGCAACTATTAGCGCACCCTCCTCCTCCCCCACTTCACCTCCAACAGCAAGGGCACTTCCTGCGGCGGGTGCCAAGAGCTTCGCCTTGGATAAAGGCAAGGAACCGGCTGCTCCTGTAGTAAAGCTTGAACACCTCCACTAAGGGAACCCCAGAAAGGTTGAAAAAGCTTCGCAACGGCAGTAATATAGCTGTACCTTCCGAAGCCTTCGCGGAGATAGCGTGTGGAGATGTTAGAGAGATAGGAGATGTTTCCTAGTGACCTGTCCACCTTCCTGGAAAGGACAGAATGGACGATGACCTAGGAGGACAACTGCTCGGAAGGATGTACAATGGGTCACATGGGGCCTAAGTGCTGTGGTTATACACTCACCCTTCCTACTATATACGTACAAACATAGCCTTAATGAAAGCTGAATGACTGAAACCTCTATTGAGATCTATATTCCTGTTTTTTTAACTCCATAGAAAACATCTTCATAAGCAGTCGTCAGAACTTTTTATTACTATCTCTCCTTCGTTTGGTCCGAGTATTTATATAATTAACACATGTTTCAGTCGTCGAATTTGGAATACGTTCAATATTCAGAGGTTTTGTAATACGTGGAAGAAAATCGTATTTGACGTATCTGGTTAGACTGTAAGTGGTAGTGGTAGGTTAAGTGGTAGAACAAACATGTAGTGCTCTACACTGCAGTTTTGAACTTCGCCTTTAGGATGTTATATTGTATTTCACCCAATAAAGACCATTATTATTATTATTATTATTATTATGTGTCCGGAGTGGCTGTTGCCACTTCTATACTTAAAAAAATTGTAAAAGAATTGCATCGTCATCACATTTTTATTTTCTGGTTGTACAGTATTGTCATATTGAAATTTCAATAATTCATTGTTCGAATCAAATAACTCCACGGGCATTTCAATCTCTTCAATTCAGTTATAAAAAAGAAAAGTTAAACTGACGATGTCTATTAAAACTCGAATATTTTAACTTTTTATAGTTGTGCTATCAAATTCGCGAGAGCATACGTTGATAAAATCATTAAAGTGTAATTACAAGAGTTTTATGGGGGTTTTTACGACACCCTTATCAATTCATAGTGTCGTTAAATCAGGAACATGTTTAATATTTCATCGAAAAATATTTTAATGGTTTGATAGAATAAACATGAACCCCGCATACTCAACGGAAAGACAATGAATTTATTGAATTTTGTATCAGAATGAATATTTTTATGACCTGAGAGCTGAAACCGCAGGCCCTGAACAAAACAGAGTGGACACATGAAGAAGGATCAAATATAGGTGTGTCCAAATCTACCATATTAGCATCCGCCAGGAGGACAAAGCTAGATAGATTATGACCTCTGCCACTCGGATCTGAAAAGATACAATTTTTGATGAAGGACAAATAAGTAGGGGCGGAAGTCACACTGATGATAATCAATTGCACTTAGGAGAAGATATGAAGAGTGCTGTTTTGACTAAACTCAATTGACCAGTCAGTCACTACATTTCCGTATTTAAAACGAAAGTGTTCGCAAAAGGATATTAATCGCAGACCTCAACAAAATTAGAGGCTCAATACTCTATAGCCAGGCTACACTTGGGCTACATCGAGCTGATCTGGTAAAGCCGCAAAGAACTGAGAAGAGAAATCACAGGTCACTGAAGTGTCAGGTGAATCTGATAACTAATCTCTGAAAACTAGTAGGTAAGGTTACATTATGAAATCAATTTTAAGAAAATTGAGACGCAGGTACCGGAGAAGTATCGGAGTCAGAGTCGGAAATGCTTTATTGTGATAAAAATTTACGTTTTGTTGACAAAGCAGGCTTAAGAACTGAAACAATCTGAAAAATTAACATAAAGGTCAAGAAATTAAAACAAGATATTAATATGGCTCAAGCACACATCAAAAAGTCTATGGTAAAAGTCTGTGATGAAAAATTTTATTAGTTGCAATTATAAGTTTCGAAGTCATCCGAAAGAAATTTCTCAATACTATCATAAGCTTTATTTGGCAGACATTGTTTTACTCTTCTTCGAAACTGTAAACTTTCTGATTGAAAGGGGGAGATAATTGAAATATGTCTTGCTATTATAAAGAATCGAATTTTTAATTTGTGCTGTTGACGGGATAGAAAGAGAAATATTGAATGTGAGACGAGTGGCATAACTTTGAGTTGAGTTCGAGATGTTATCTTTGTGATTTTTGTGCATTAGGCAGAGTATTTCTAAAATAAAGAGTCAGTAGACTGTTAAGATGTGATGAGGTGAAAAAAAGGCTTACAGAAATCTTGGACTCTAGCTCTGGTGATGAATCTCACTGAACTTTTTTGTATTGTGAAAACTTGACTCATTAAATTTTGACAGATGCTCCCTCAGAAAAAACTCCGTACCGCAAGTGGGATTCGAAAAGTGCAAAGTATGCTTTTCTAGCAGAGTGATAATCCAAAGAGTTAGAGATAGACCTTATCGCATAACAACTTGAGGATAATTTTTTGCATAGTATACTAATATGCGTTCCAAATTTTAAATAGTTGTCTAACATAACATAATCTCAGCTTATCTTTTTTTGTGCTTAATCATAGTTAATTCTTTGTCTTTCTTTTCTTTGCTGCTGCGGAATAAAAAACAATTGAGATAAAAAATTGTTGTTTAGAAGAAAGAGAATTATTTCTCCGCCATCGCGTATCTCCATTCGGGTTTAATGGCCATCGTAGTTTGGAACTGCATCCTAACGTTTAGAAGTTTATTCATCTTGATAATTCACGGATGACTGGTGATTTCTAGTCCGTAGGTTGTATTTATGTTGACTCAGGTAATCCGCCTCTCTTGTTGATGCGTTGCTATTCGCCGAAGTTTATTACCTGGTAATGTCGTAACATTGCATTGCGCTATTGCCACTTTAACATATTTTAGTATGGCAACAGCACATTGCAATGTTACGTCATTAACAGGTAATAACACTTCGGTCAATAGCAACGCATCAACAAGAGGAGCGGTCTACCTAAGTCAACATAAGTTACCAGTCATCGGTAAATCATCAAGATGAATAAACCTCTGAAGAAGCCAGCCACTCGTGATGGCGAAACGTTAGAACGCATTTCCAAACAACGACGGCCTTCAAATCCGAATGGAGATAGCAACACTATTTCTCCGAGTCTTCATCAGTCCTTTTGATCCTCATCTCTTTGTTTTTTGAAATTATTTTTCTATTTCACTTAATGGTTTTGCCTATGTACCACATCTCATTTTTTTAAATAGTTTTTGTCAGTTCAATTTTTTCGAAGTGAAACTTGATTTGAGGAGTAAGCTGGTGAATGGGCAACGAAAGCGTTACGAAAAGTGTGATTGGCGACCCGAACGGAAGTTGAAAGGAAGGTATAAGTTAGTAAAGATTGAAAAAGAGAGAGTTACGTTTCGTATATCACTGTAGGGGCAATAGATGAGAGATGTGCGAGCACACATTTACGGTCGAGTAGACTCTGAAGAATTAGGAGAAAACTATCATCATTCGTTGCCACTAATTTCAACAAAAGATTTCATTAGAGGCTTCGCTCATTCGAAAATTTGATTTCACATATAAATAAATATTTAGTTATTAAATATAAACTTCGATGTACGAGCATAAGTCGTTAGAATTACTGATTTCTTTTCTTTTATTTCTGAGTTGGTGGTAATAATATTAGCGTTCTAAAATTGCTTTCTATGCATTGCTACAACTTGTAATAAGTATTGTTTCTGTTTCCCATTATAAGTTAAACTCCGATTTTATGATTCCATCGATTGAATTCTCGTTCAGTAGTATCATTAACGACGCATAATTTTTTTAACATTGTTAAGCATGTATCATATGTAATCTTTATCAGATGTCCATTGATCTGGATGTCATTTTAGAAATACAGTAGGAAGTTGAAATCGCTCCAATCGTAAACATGTCATGAAGGAATCAATCTTGACTTTTTATATTAACACTTTTTAAGGTTGTAGTTTCGCTAGATTTTTTATTCATTGATTCAATAATTTCTAAGCTTACATCAGCATCGATAAGTAATAAACAAATGAGTTCTCCAGACAAATACAAGAGATGAGTGCTAAACTTTTTTGACACTGCTTCTGAAATTTTCTTAACTATTGATCGTTTTATATGACAATACATTTTTTTTAATTCAGAATCCTGTGGCGGAGCTTGAATTGACAAAGGTATACAGTATCATGCTTATGCATACAATAATGTTTTGAAAATACATATATGACGGAGCCAGCCCGTGGCTTTCTACTCTGCTAATTAAAAATTGTTCCTGGAACAGAAACATTTTCAAGCAATAAATGGCTTTCGAAAGCCATCGTGCATGTTGTGTCGGTCCAGGATTTTTAAAAGTAGTATTTTCAGTGAAACAGTTTTCCAAATACACTGACGCTAGTTCGAGTAAAACTAGCAGGTTGAAAATTGAAATATGCGCGAAAATTTGAATTTTTGATAATTGATATTTTGATTTCATAGTAATTATGGATTAAAATTTATGGACCTATACAAAATGCCGTTTCTAAAATTAACAAACAGGTACTCTATAGAATTTATTGTAAATAATATTCAATGTAAGATCAAAAGTTCCAATTTAAAGTTCAAGAACTGTTGATCGGAGAGTGGCAAATTTAATTTCCTACAAAAACTTCATATTCATTTTTTTTTTAAAATTGATGCCAAAAAATCGAGTTGAAACCGAAAAAAATGTTCCTTTGTTATTGATGTGTTATTCATATGGGAATGAACTGATTCTCTAGTCAACTTCAAAAAAATTCTAACCTAAATATTTTTTTCTATGAATTGGCAGATTTTCAGTTAGGACCGAGAAAAAAATATCGCCTAAAAATGAAACACCCTAATGTATATGTATATGCATGTGTATTTACATGCGGATGGAGCTAGAGAAGTGTTACTTCAATCACACACGCTTTTTTTATAAATACTTGTTATTTTTATCTTTCTCATTAGGAGAAAACGGTTTTTTATATTAGATTTTGTTACTTTATCTGATCTCACTGTCACCTAGTGGTCTAATGATGCACAAATACTCAAATACTTAACTGTGAATTTCTGTAGGTATTCAATTTCATATTAGTAAGTGATTGTTAATTATTCGACAGTATTGTAGTCTTCACTCTCTTATCATTAAAATTCTTACCTACTGTTTTTAATATTTTCCAAATTATTCCGAATATTTTCCAAATTACTACTAGATTAAATTCTTTTTTGCTTTACTCGACATTAAAAAAAAGAGATTCAGATTTCCAGATTCAGTTTTATTCAGACTAAAGTGTACAAATAAAGATACATATCGATGATTATTATGAAGTTTCTGTTGGATGACGAGACACTTGAGCATTTTGTATGCTTGAGTCGTGCTTGTCTGCAACCCTTCAGAAACATTGTAAATGTACAATAAATCATTGAATAATGAAAGTGTATAACTACTTAGTATATTATTCGACTGAAAGGAAAGTTAGACCTTATCAAAGAATGAGATAGTTTCAGGAACGTAGGATTAGGAAATACCGAGAATACATCAACTAATTTATCATTTTATAAATTTCTTTTGGATTTTTGGGAATGAAATATTTTGTTTGTTGTTTGTACTCATGGAAATTGGTTATTATCTTCAGTTCATGAGGTAGAAGATTATACAATTTCGGCCCAAAAGAGAAGATGGTTCTTTTTGTGTGTCTCTTTCTGTACATTGGTGTATATACTGTGAGATTATCCAGTGATCTGGTATTATTTACAACTTCCATGGGGCGATTGAAACGATTTAGGTTATGAAACATCCATTCTAAGCATTGGTAGGCATACAAGCTCCTAATATCAAGTATTTGCGACTGCTCATATAGTTGTGCAGTTGAATGAAGTTTTGGTTTTCTGAATATTTTTTCCAGGATTTTGTTTTGCATTGATTAGAGTTTTGCTAAATTATAATTATTGCGAAATAAACCTCCTAATGCTTTTATACAATACCGTAATATGGATTCAGCTAATGAATAGTGTTTTATCATTCAGAAATTATCTCAATTCATATATTTTTCTAGTTAGCAGTCTGAGTCTGTTAGTCAAAGATACAACATGATTTTCCTACCTTAAGTTTTGGTCTATCATCAAATACTTGATACTATTACATTTCTCAATTTTCGGACAATTGCATGTTGAACGATTTTGGCAATTATTCTCTTGTACATGAATACTGTTCTTTACTATCGGTTGATCACCTGCAATCAGAGAAAAAGAAATGTATTTAGTTTTTTTACGTTCAAGCTAAGTAGGTTTTGGTCTAGCCATTTTTCAACTTGTTTTAATCCATTACTTGCATCATCAATAACCTCATCCCACGTGTTTGCAGAAAAATCAAAGTGGTAATTGACTTTTATTACAGCCCTAAGTTGAACCTTAAGAAAATTCTAGACATGGAGAGGGTAAATAAATAAGAATGTAAATAGATGGATGTAGCCGTTACTACATGATAGATCATCGTAAAAAATGAGAAATAAAAGTGTCTATGTTTTTAACCACTTTTATTTGAAGTTTCGTCCTACATTAGTTACAAATAAAAGTGGTAAAAAACATAAAAAGTTTTATTTCTTATTTTTCAAGTAAGAATGTGTGACAACCATGAAAAGAACACTTCTGCAAACCAAATGATGTTGAAAAAATGTATTCAAAAACTTCAATATCTTTGAGTAACAAAATAATTTCGCTTCAGGAACGTTTGGAAGACCAGGATAACAACGCGCAAATAGAAATTCTTGAGGAGCGCCTCAAACTGGTAGAATCAGAGCTGCAAGCAGCTAATGAGCGAGCAAATAAAGCCGAAGAAAAACTTAAGGCCAGTTTATTACCACCGCCCCCACCACCTCCCCCACCACCACCTCTCTTGCCCCCCGTTGGTGGTGAACCCCCCAGAGTGCCACTCAGAAGGAGGAGGAGTAAAGTGGCTCTGTCCGATCTTGCCGAAACCATCGGAGTTCAAGAAAGTTCTACTCCCGAGAAAAAACCAGCAGCACCTGGTGTGAACGAAGACATCATAAACGCCATAAAGTCGGGACAGTTCACGTTGAGGAAAGCAAAAAAGGATAAGGAGAAACAGGATAAAGAACCACCCAAAGCTGTGTCAGAAATGCTCAATATTTTAGGTACTTTGAGGAGAGCACCAAAGAAACGAAAGAGTTTGTTTTTTGGTGATGTTCAGTTGTAATCTTTATTTGAGGATCTCCTATTGAAACTGGAGTAATTTTATAAAACTCATACCTACAGGAGTAAGTTTAAGAAATTTTCATTTTCTTCATATTGATCCCAATACCAGTCTACCAATAAATTGGTTAGTTCCACTGAGAATTCTCGTTTATTTTTCATTCTGAAGGACTACATTTTTTGTTTATTGAGTTTTAATATGATTTAATAATCGATTACTTAAGTAACAGACAATCTTTCATTCATGAATGCATACATGAGACCTGTGGCTTTTTGAAAGGGAGATCCTCATTTACATCAGTATTCTCAGATGTTAACCATAACTTAGTCATGTTTATTTTATGTATATTAATTTTCTACGAATTTTTGTTAAACTTAAACTAATTTTATATACATTTTTGTTATAATAAAAATTCAAATAAAAATACTGGTAATGTAACAAAAGCCCAAAAACAATCCAACTTCAGAACGCACTGTTTCGACCTGCCCAATATGCATAGACATTCTGGTATCCAAACAGAAATTTCTCATTGATGTTCATGATGTTTC
The DNA here is from genome assembly GCA_015342085.1 of Leptinotarsa defecta. NCBI lineage: Eukaryota > Metazoa > Arthropoda > Insecta > Coleoptera > Chrysomelidae > Leptinotarsa > Leptinotarsa defecta. Next base: position 4,046 of record WOGO01002096.1, on the reverse strand, counting down.
TATTTGGGAATCGAATGAAATGTGACTTATAAGGTAATGCATAGTGTCATTAATGAAAATAATTAATTTTTATTCTTCACTTCCACTTAACAATTAGATAAAAATAGTTGTTGTGATCACTTGAATCCCTTCCTCAAGTAAAATATTCTGACAAAAACTTCCGACCCACATCACTTTTGATAAAGAAATAAATACAGAGATGAAATGAATTTTAGCATTTTATTCACAGAGGCGCTGAGTACAACTGCATAAACAAGTGACGCAGTTTGACAGTGTCAAGTTGGCAAGTCAATTTTCAATATTGTTAATATTTGGAAATGAATCGACATTAGGTCCATGGTCCATGTCACGCGACATATTGAGATTCTTGCATTATCCGTCAATATCGATATAAAATTGGGACAATCTTATTTTTCGCGTCGAGAGTTTGACAAAACAAAAGCGAATCAGTTGAAACACCAGGGTTTCTATGAATATTTCTAAACTTGTTATAAATCTTAAATCACAATCCACACATCAAAAAGTATTCTGAATGTATTGAAAATTTCGCAGATGTATATAAATAGTACCTACTGAATAGATTTCTTCGCCAAGTGTACACTTATTTCAGTTTTCATTTACCAGATGGCGCTTACTTATTGTTTCCCATAAATTACACAGTGTTTTTGACCAAGAAAATAGAAGCATTGTCTAAATCCTTAGACAATGATTAAAGTTCAAATGTAGGATAGGTATATATGAAGTATAGAATAACTAAAAAAAATTGGGATTGTATAAACTTTTTGTGTAATTTTTGTAAGCAAGCTTATTAAGCTTATTCAATAAACATTGGATTAGTTACTTCAGGTTGAAGGATAATGGACGTTTGTGTATAAACACTAAAAGTGAAAAGATAAATGAATTTCAAACTCCTCAAATGAAAAAAATGTAACTTTGTGGTTTACCCAGAACACTGAAATATAAATTCAGTGAACTTGGTTTCTGTAATCTGTGGTGACACAGATTATGGATTATGGAGAAACTACGATGTTTACTGGGTGGTATTTAGCTTTGTGTTATAAATTATCCATGTGACATTTGTAAATATTTTTTTTTATATTCCAAACTGAATTGGATAGGGAACCCATGAAGATGAGTCTACGATTATGGTAAGTTTGTGCAACTCTTTATAGGTACCTAAAAAATATAAAACAAATGTAACCAAGAACCATCTTAGCTATATAAAATAATGTCCCTTTATGCACAGGGACAAATAAAAGGAGTTATTCAAGTTTTGATATTCCCCTATAATAATTTCCATTGACTCACTCTACAAACATAACTATTTGAACACTTTTAGCATTTGAAAAATCAAAAGTTTCATAGTTTCTTCATTCATGATAACGGTTTACATATTAAAAATGGCGCATGCTCGTTTCAGATTCAACTCCAATATATTCTTATATAATCAACTTATTAGGCATACATCTCAGTTGTAGTTGAGTTTTTTCAATCGTTTTCGTTGATTTGACAGCTTAAATTTGAGTTTTAAGGTATATTTCATTAAAATGATATTAATGTATCCTACTTACAATCCAACATTAGAATTTGCATAAGCAAAATTTCTATTTCAAACATCAAGCAAATACGTAGTTCTTGAGGTTCAAAAGTGGGTTGAGTTATCAGAGGAACTTTATGATGAAAAATGAAGTGTGAAATCTTTATATTTTTTATCATTCATTTCAAAGAAGCGTAAAAACAATAAAATAGTGAATGAATGTCAAAATGATCAATAGATCAGCTTATCTAAAGGAACAATTTGTTCAGGACAGTCTCAACTCCCTACACTGTAGGAAGCTATCAGACAGCTATCAGAATACAACTACTCCCCTAGATAATACCACGAAGAGCGTTGTATATTATATCCGGCAGGTGTGCAGGATTCTTCACTGAAGTTATTTCTACATATGCTGTTGGCGATACAACCCGAGAATACCTACTTCAGGTATTCTCGGATATAACTGCCGCAATAAATTTTCAATCATTGAAACACGCGGACCGATTTCGGGCTGTTTAGCCACTCGTCAGTGCAAGGTAGTGTTTATCACCAACATAAAGTCGATGATTTCCGAGAATTGAAAATGGAATTCCTTCAGAGTATCATTCCTCGAACTGGGCTGAAGCGGACAACATACAGCAGATTTGTCATCGCACCATCTTCCTGTGAACGAGGTATCCAACCGCATATCCTCGTGTAAGGAAAAAACTTCACATATAGTCAGTGGGCATACTTGAAGACTGACTATAAATTAATGGACTGACACCTATCAGGAAACAACTACTTATCTGGCTAATACCACGAAGGGCATTGGATTATATCCATCAGGTGCAAGGTAGTGTCTATCATCAACATAAAGTCGATGATTTCATTCAGATGATTTTATTTATAGCCAATCTTCAAGTATGCCCACTGACTATATGCGATGATCAATAGATAACATAAGAATTCAACATATGAAAATAATTATACTCCAGATCCTAAAAAATGAAAAGTTTGTATGAATACTTAGTACATATTAAATATATTATAGAAAGGACCAGATTTATCGCTGAATGGGGCCCGGACCACGTATAAGATGATAGCAGGAGCCTGAGATATTGATGACATCACACATACCTTCAGATACGTTTCAGAATAAAATACAATGCAATGTTTCGAAAACACTTTCCCCACCAGAATAAAAATACTGTCTCTTGACACGCTTTTCGCTAACAAAGTTAGCATCATCAGGAGATGTAAGATACTAACTTGGTTAGCTAAACGCGCATCGAAATAGTGTTTTCGTTTGACAAAATACCATGCAATCCTTTCATGTGAACTTTTCCTTTTATTACCATGAACTCATTACCTGTTCTCAAGTTTTTCACTTGTGAAATAACGAAAGTCAATGGAAATGAATCAGAAGTATTTGCAACTTTGTCCTCTCTGAAAAATATATGGTGCAGATAATCGTCAATAGAGACGAACCTGGCGTGGAAAGATAAAATCTTTTGAATTCACGTTCATTCAATTAATTTTACTTCAAAATGTACTGGTGTGAATAAGGCAAGATTCATTTTGGTTTAGCAATTATTATAATCTACATCCTTGGGATATACACTGAATTCAAAATGAATGTTTCTGATATTGAATAAGAGGATGGTGAATTTATATTTTTCATTCGTAATCTAATTGAATTATTTTTCAGAAAAGGTTTCGGAAAAAATCATATACACTTGAGAGGAGACTTTATCAAAAATCATATACTCTTGAGAGGAGTGACATGGCATCTCCATTGAATTTGAACGAATTTCCAGCTTCAACTTCGCAATTCTAATAAGTTCAACAAAAATATAAATTAAAGTCACATTTCAAAGAAACTGTAGATCCTCCAAGGCATTGGCATTATCCAGTTTATCTGCATTATCAACAATGAGTCTTTCAATATTCACTTGGTCGAGAGCTTCTTGAATTTTCAGCTTCAGTGGTTTCTCTAAGGCATCCAGTATTTGATATCGTAGTAAATTCGGAAGAACATTGACTCCAAACTCCACTGCATAATCTATAGTTCCTAACCCGTCGAATCTAATCTGAATATTCCCTAGTTCAACTTGTATGTCGTCCAAAGCAGGGGGCTTGCTGGTATCCATACTTTGACTAGCATTAATCTGAACCTGAAAATATCAAAACAATCATTTTAAAACTTAAGTTGAAGGATACGAAACTATCATGAAAAGCAAAAAAAAGCCCTTATACAGGGCTTTTCATGATGAGCGTTAATTAGCCGTTTCTGACAAACTATTTAACGGATCAACCCGAAAATTTCACAGTATACATAAATCAATATGACCTACACGCCTAAAATATTTCAGATGAAGCGGCGTTGTCGCTTCTACTATAAAGTAGCGGCTTCTTTGATTTTTCAAATGGTATATAATATCATATTATGATTCATTATCACTTTATCAACAAATTCATATACTATTTCCCTATACCTATCTATTACTATTTAGAAGATATAAATTAA
>WOGO01002095.1:0-16518 GCA_015342085.1 Leptinotarsa defecta | reverse complement strand
GTGATAATGTAAAAGTAAATTGAGTATTTAATATGAAAAACATACTTTGATGATATTTTTCTTACTTTGCAACTTTAAATTGATCAACATTCACAAACGCGATAGTTTTCGTACTTTAATAAACATTCTGGTCAGATTATTTCCCTCAATGAATAAAAACAATGAAAAAGTTCAAGGCAATGCAACATTTAGAGAGTTTTTTACAGGTTTTTTCTTTCAGAGCGATAAAAGGATGAAATAATTGAAGGTTTGGCCAAAAAACAATGTTTTACAGCTATAAAACGCATCTCCTCAATAGCACTCAAATTGACAATTATGAAATTAATATCTAGGTGTGATTATGTTTGAATTATACGAGACTTTCTCTGCTTCGGGGCTCAGTTATGCCTATCAGAAAACAACTACTCCCCTGGCTAATACCACGAAGGGTCTTGGATTATATCCGACAGGTGTCAGTGCAGGATTCTTCACTGAAGTTATTCCTTCATTCACGTACTCTGTTTATATATTCGACCATTGTGTTTTTAATAATTGCACTTTCAAACAAATGTTCTTGTTGAAATTTCCCGTTACTCTGGCAATAAAATCGAATCAATTTGAGAATTGTATTTTGTTCTTCTATTGATGCATTCAATAATTAATATTTCAGCAAATAACCTTCACGAATACAACTCAACCTAAAAATTTTCCCAGATAAATGTTCTAACTTTGTTATTTTTGAGCAATACCAAAAGCACTCGTTCTACGGTCTCGTGGTTCCAACAAGATGTTTGCTCTCATTGCTAAATAACAAAGGTTTCGTTATAAAACGAAAATTTATCGATGAAATTTTGAAGTCTTGTAGTACTACTTTCGACAAAACGCTTTTTCCGAACAGCGTTAAAATCAAGAGAGTTAAGACTGATAGCCATGAAATTAACATTAATGGAATCAATATTTCTTATATCGATGCATTCAGATGAGAATATATCAGGAATACAACTCGATTTGAAAATTTTCTCAGATGAATATCCGACTTCTTTATCACTCCAGAATTATCGACATTATTGTTTGATCTATTCGCGGGCAGATGACACTGTACGTAATCCTCTTGATATAATTATAACTCACTTTACATGTATTTCTTCGTTTGAAAAAAGTATATTTTTATTATTATTTTATCACGCTTTCATCATCAGCTTCACCTGTATGTATGTATGTATGTTTGTTTGTTTGTTTGTAACTCTCCTTTTTATTTTATATTTATTTCCGTTTGAATGCGCGGGATCTGTATTTGACAGAATTATCAACATTATTGCTTGATCTATTCGCGGGCAGATGGCGCTGTACGCAACCTCCTTGATATATCGACATTATTGCTTGTCAACATTCAATACTTGCTTTTATCATATCACCATAGCTATAAAACATATGAAAAATAAACTTTCAGAGTGTTCATATACTACAAACGTTATTGTCTTGTAGAAAACAAGCGATGGTTGCCCGGGCAGAGGCCGAACGAGACGGCATGAAGGTGCCCCTCACCCTGGAGGACTACTGCATAAAAACGCAGGTGAAACCCAACAGGTCGGACCCCGCCGTCGACATGACGGACTTTTACGATGACGATTACGACGAGGAGTACGACGATCTCTCCGAAGGCTCCGATTACGTAGAAGAGGACGACAACGACAGCGGCAACGGGGAATCGTGATGCCGTTAGTGGAAGTGACGAGAGTCTCGAGTCCGTCTTGTATATTATCGCCTGATTTTTTTTCCTAGGAATCGTGGAGCATAAGCATATAAGATTTCTGAAGAGTTTATTGCTTTCCGTTCCGCTTGAACTGTATCAGGTTTTCTGTCTCTTCAAATAAACACTCGAGATTTCCTTCCAAGAATAGATCTAAGGGAGGAGTTGAGTTTTTTTGTTTTCAGATGGGAAATATTTTTATGACAAAAATTCTTGTACAGTTTGCGCCATCTTTTCCGTATTGAAGCGAATCTTGTACACTTGTTAAGTGTGTTATATTCGTAAAGTTCTGGTAAAGGTTTCAAAAATAAATCTGGCCTGAACGACAGTAATTTTCAACATAAAAATTCATATACAGCGCTCCCAAAAAGTAACGAATTAATTCTTTAAAATAGTTGACAAAAGTATTTAAAAAAAAAATGTTTGATTTCATCCATGTCTTGCATATTAGGATCACATTTGCCAGCTTCCACCTCTTGGGGAACACACTCCCTCAACAGATGTTTGAAACTTAGAAACACTTCTGAGCTTCCGGTAAAATACCGTCTGGGTCAAGTGCTTTCTTCAGTTTGATCCTCATAACTGCAGACTTGAGCTCTACCGTAAAAGTCATAGGGGGCTCATGTTCTGTAATGTTCCATATGAAGGGCATATCGTCCCTGAGGAACATTTCCCTTGTGTTTTCTTCATTGACACTGGTGAAATTCGTAAAGCATTCTAAAAGGCCTCATCAACCCTGTTACCATGTGGTAGCCCTGTCCCCCTGGGGACTATTGCTTTTCTGGGCGAATTTCTGTCTCTTCATCTATTATCCTAGTTGGGTCTTCATGTCTGCCTCTAGCCTTGTTAATCCTTTCGATCTATAGCAGGTTTCCTGTTGTCTAGCAATATCTCCGTTCTACCAAACTAGATCTCTATTTCTCTTTCCATGCTCATGTCTTGTGCACTTTTTAACGCCCTGGTAAGACCCTCCACGTCTACAATTGAACTGTCCAGCAGTTGCATTGTGGTTTTGAATACTGGCTTCTATGTCTGTCTCTTCCTGTCAATTGTGCTTTGGTTTCACTCTCCCCTCACAAATCTCACAAAGGATATGCCTGTGAAGGCTCATACTTTCCTTCGTTGCTACACTCCATTTGTTTGTTCTGGTCATTTCCTCTGAGGAGAAGGTAATGTCATTGATCGATGCTTGTGTTCTCCTTGTAAAGGTGGGGGATCGCCCTCATCAAGCACTACCACATCAGTTCCTCCAGGTGGCGCCTCTCAAGTTTGCGCAGACTACCACCATATATTTGTGTCAACTATTGTTTCAAATGTATCAATTACTTTTGGGAAGTACTGCATAAAAGCGTATGGCATCCAAACAGCTTTTTTTTTTGAAAATCGCACAATCTTAACGAACCTAGATTGAATTAAAATTACTTGTAAAATTATCGAGCGGAAATTGAACTGTCGCATCATTTTATTTTTACTGACGAAAACCATTTCTTAAGGACCAGACACTCTGCTCTGTGACCAAAGTATCTTTCCGTACTATCCCTGGACAAATCGATAATCGGGAACGAAGCCTCTCAGTTTGTAATTTGTATATAGAACTTAACTATCCCCCCAATTGATGAACTGTAAAAAAAAACAAGTATGTATATAGTATAGAGAACGCAATCATAGATTGAAAATAAATTAGTTGATACAAAGCAGTAGAAGGGTAGGGACTTTCAAAGCTATTTTCGTGTTTATCGGCAGTGACCTACAGGTTTTTGCCTGACGTTTCGCCTAAAACTGCGGTATATATTGCCAAAGGCGATAGGACTACGGACTCAATGCTCCAGCTTTCCTTACAGCTCATGCTACATTGTTTGAGGGTTTGAGTCAACGGTCTCATTACATAACTGATAGGCGTGGTTTGATTCCTATTGGTTGGCCTGAATCGTGTATAGTTGAGTGCAGGTAGTCATACTTTATTTATGTTAATACTGATAATGTCATTCATTGCTCAACAAATTGTACAATCCCCTCAGAAATCCTTGCAGAATTTGCTAAGGAATAACGAGGGCTTATCTTTCAACACGCGATTCCTAGCACGGAGGCTATGACCATCTTAGAACAGAGATTAGGTGAAGATGTCGTCAGATTGGACAAAATCTTTAAGGGATTTCCAATAACTTTGAGAGTCCCTTACTAAGAAAGGCGGAACTGTATCTGGACCAGATACAATAGCTGCTGCTTCAGTTGGACTGTAATAATTTCCCTTTCAGTTTTATAACGGATATTAATGTTGTCAGCAAGATAATGGCTATCGTTCTGCATTTTACTTTTGGTCAGCTTCGATGCCAGTTTATTTATTTCAAGAGCAAAATTTATGACCAACTCCTGCACTTGTCCCACCTCGCCTTACCGTATGTACCATGGGGATAACTAGAGTACTAAGAACATTATCTCATCGCTCTTGATGCCTACCGCAGTTGTAGATGAAACGTCAGGCGTAAAAGCTGTAGTTGCAGTTTCAGTCCATGTTTCTCTGTCGTAACTAGACTAGTCCTAAGAACAACTCCTTTCTTGCTGAATATGCCCTTCTACATCTTTGTGGTTTTTAGATTTAGGATGTTTTGTAAATAATTCAAAAATGTATTATTTATTTAGGCTTAGCACTTTTACAATAGTCGTGGGTGTGCAGTTATTTTTGCAGTACAATACAATTTCACAACGATAGTGACCTCTTTCGCCTCTGAGTGCTATTGGTTGGTGTTTATTTTTCGTGTGGTATGTATTATATTGATGGAACAAGAAATAAATGTTTCGAATCAGTTTTTTCTGTACCTTCCCCTTTTTGTATAAACTGAATTTCAGTAACTTTGTAGTCAATCTAGATTTGTATGACGTTTGAGACAACAAAAATTTTACAAATTTATGCGATATGCTGTGTAAGTTTAATGCGAAACCACAAATAAAATTACCCCACTAGAGTCAATACAAATCTCAGTACAGAACACAGACTACAGAAACAAGTTTACAATCAGTATTCTGTGGTACAGAATGACACTTGGAAAATTATTTGTTTCCTTGATGAATGCACCGCCACCTTGCGGTGATAACTTCCTTGAATAGACGAACTTTTTAGTTTGTATATTGAGAAAGAGATGGCGTTATAGCGAAATGAAAGTATTCTTCCATCACAATTTTTGACCGGCTCTTCAGTTAGTCTACTGAAAGAGAGATGGCAGAAGAAAAAAATAACTAAGGAATTTCACAGAAATATATTTCATAAATTAGAAGCAGAACACATTTTTCCTAGTGACGACTGACACAGAATGCTTTGCAGAAGAGCCATTCAGCATAGAACAAATAAGAACTTTTGAAAAATCTTGAGGTGATTACCCTAAATTTTCGTTGAAATGTTAGTGAACGTGGACATGTTAAAACAGAGCTAGTTTCGTTAAAATGTTGACCTAAAAACCTCTGAGATCGTGATTGTTTCTCGATCAAACTTGACCTCTCAGCATCAAAATTCTGCAAGATGAGTGTCTCTACTGCAAGGGATTCTGTGCTAGTGACAGCCTTTACTCGTCAGAAGCCGTAATATATATTTAATGTTGCTCTGAACTATACCCAGATCTCATAAACTTACAAAGTTGAAGAAGTTTTATTTCACAAAATATATCCACATTTTCTGGTATTTCAATTTTATTAATGACACTTTGAAAATTCCTTTTTTTGTTGACGAGTGCACCGCCACCTTGCGATGATAGTTCCTTCGTAAACTGAAAAAGAGATGGCGCAGTAATAAAATAAAAGAATTCTACAAGCACAATATTTGATCGGCTCTTTAGTTCGTCTACTGAAAGATAGATGGCAACTGAAAAGTGACTAAGGAATTCTATAAAAATATTTCATGAACTAGAAGGTTTAAGGTTATGTCGACGAACTAGAATCGGTACACAGTTTTCGTAAATGGCTACTGATACAAAATGCCTTGCAGAAGAGACACTCAGCATAAAACAAAAATCATAAACTTCTGAAAATCAATAATCATTACTTATATACTTACGGAAAGTTCAGTAAACGTGTGACAGACCAAACTTATGTTTTTTTTCGAATACAGTACTCCAAATATTTTCACAGGATTGGATTTCTTGGGCAGAGTCAAAAATATAGGGTTTATACCGGGTGGTTCAGAAGTTATAGTGAAATTAATATGAGAAAATGGTATCATTCAACGTCAAATATCCCTTACTCGATCAAATGTTCAATGTTCTTCGAAATAAAGGATAGTTTTAGATATTTTTTAAGAGAGTAGGCAAGTGGTAATACATCTTTTCGCTTTCAAATATGACGAACCTTTTGTCTAAGATGTAGGTAGGTATTGTATGCTCGTTAGGTAGTTGTTATTTTTGACTTATGTATTAGGCAGACCTTCAGTAATGAACATAGTTTTACATGTTTTATAAAAAGAGGTTTGCAGTGCCTTTGCGTTAACTGAGACACAAATATCAAATTCATTCATCTTAACCCAACTCCTGATGACTTTGCGGTCGCCATCCAGTGCCATTCTGTCATGTAGACACTCCAAACTTTAAAATCCACAGCCTTCCGCGTTGGGGGAAATACAACCGTGGAACGGATGATTTGGAAAGCAAACTCCTACGGAGATCTATAATTTTTCGAATTTTTATGTATGTTTTAGAAATTATTATTAAAAATTAATAATGAATACTACCAGACTCATTTCAACAGCGGTAATTTGTACCAGACGCTTTTAAAAAAAATAATGTAACTTCACTTACAATCTCAGTCTTGATTTCTTTATTATACGCTTTATATTAGCTTCACCTGTATGTCTGTACGTTTGTAACTCTCAAGTTCGGGATCTGTATTTGACAGAATTACCGAGATTATTGCTTGATCTATTTGCGGGCAGATGGCGCTGTTCGAAAATATCAACGGTCATTTTTCTAAGCAATATACGGCTGATTGATCCCAAAGTTTAGATAAATATACCTAGTTTAAAAAGACTAAAAAACACGCTTTTATAGCATTCGAAACTAAAAAATAAAAAATAAATATAGTCTATAAAACTAAAAACACGCTTTTAAAGAAATTGGAACTAAAAAGTTAGAAATATTTTTTAAAATAATCTAAAAACAATAACGAACGAAAAATACTACTATTATTGTGAAAAAAGCGTGGGCGCTTTTCACAATAATATTGTTTTAAGCATATTTTAAAAAACTTATTTTCAACTTTTTAGTTCTATATTCTTTAAAAGCGTGTTTTTTTAGTTTTTTTAAAACTATATTTATTATAAGTGATACTCAGGGAACTGATTCATTAATTTTCATAAGCAGCCTAACATTCCCCCAGACACATGGCAAAATAAGTAACGTCTGGGATCTTGCTCTATAAAGTTAGGTTGGCGAACCCTGTCCCCGAAACCTCGATACATTATCATTATCATCTTTTTATTATTATAAAGAACGAATCATGTCGATTCAAAGGAATTGTTGATCAAGGAAGAAATTATTGCCGTTAGAATTTATTATAACGAGAAAGTGATCTTCAAGGATAATTCCCATCTCATACATTAACTCTATCATTTCTTTATCCAATAATTCTGTCTATATTTTCAGTCGTCTCCAGAGAAACCGCAATTTATGCCTTGAAGTGGTCGCTAATTTTCTTATGAATTCGCCCTTTTTATTAATAAAATTGAAATTGAATGAGTTGCAATCAGACAAATGGGAGCTCGTCATGCGGTGAGGACGCATTAATAAAGAAGGAATATAACTCGGTTAGCAACTCAATACGTTCATTATTGAATTATCATTTGGGAGATATATGTGTTTGGCATAATCAACACGTGTTCTGTCTGCGAATTAATATTGTCCCGAAGTATTCTGGAATGGCAAAAACTAGGTGGCACTTTTATTCGTTTTAGGAAAAATCGAAGAATTGAAAATTGTTTTTTTGCATATTCATGTGATCTGTTTGTCTGTCTAGCTCAAGGTTTTTTCAATTTTGCATTGGTGAGGAATTCAGTCATCGATCGAAAATGATTTTAGACATTAACAATCGAAAAATCGTGACGATTTGAAGTAACTTTCTTCTTCTTTTTATGTGTTGTGTTCAGAGGAATCGCAGAGTGGGCGACATCTAGGTATTGTTATTTGAAGGTCATACATAAGGAAAACATTAGTTATTACCATAAGGAGCAATAGTCACAAACAGACATGTTCGTTGTTACACTTATCTACTGTAACATTCTCAAATCGCGATCAGTTCCAGAACTGAACATTGACGACACAACGGCGGTACTCATCGCTACATTCTATTGGTCAGTGTAACATGACTTCAAATTTAATTTTATGACGCTTCAGCCAATCATAAAACTCGGCTAGTAAAAATTATCCAATACGAACCGGCAATTCTTCAGTCCACGTGGACTAATTCGTAGCGGCATTATTTCTTTGTATTGATTTTTTTTGCCTTTGCGTCCGCCGACAGCTTCAAGAATGACTATATCAGTGACTTCGACTATACTAACTGTAAACGCGGTGAATGTAATAAGTCTAGCGTGTGTTGGTCCCGAGACTTTTCAGCCCATGTAGTAATATTATTTTTCAAATACTGGATTATCTCAGTCACTAAAGGAATATTGAGGGAATTTTTCTTGAATTAACACCTGGATGTTGTATTCAAGAAACAATTTTTTGTGAGATTTTTACTAAACAGTTTTACAAAAACGCGACACGTGTTTTGCTACACAACCGCTTCTTCATGCGTGTCTTTATAGTGGATTGTTTCAGCATGTGACGAGGTGAAATTTGACAGTTATAATCAATTCAAAGTTACCCACACCTGAAAGCGAACCAACTGGTGGAAAACAATTGTTTTAAGCTCTCCACATGTTTTAAATAAGAACAAAAGAGTTGGAAAACGTGGATCTGCGGGTGCCACTTTAACAATGAGCTTTTTGTTCAATTGGAGGAAAGCTAATGAGATGAGAATATTTAATAAACTGCGGACAAGTAATGACCACTCATGAAACATAATTAATTAATCGGAATTGCCATTTACGCTTCGTGTATGATTCTATTTTTGGGTAAGTGGTGTGTGGGCGCATTGAAGAGTCATAAAATTGGCGTACATTTAAAAATCTGAGTGCGTTCGGGATTTTTATAGCTTTATCGGCGAAAAACAATACAAGAGCATTAACAGGAATCATCTGAAAATGTCAAGGAGAGAGTTATTTCCGGCATTAAAAGCACCAACAGACGAACGTCAGGAAGAAATATATCGAAATGTTTATTGTACATCCCACCTGTTTTTTTTTAAACTGAAGCCTAAATATAAAAAAGAAAGAAAGGTTTTGACTTGCTACTTCTTCATCTTCATACAAAAAAAATGTTGGAATCTTCCAAAGAAAGGAAAAAAGCAATCAATTTCAAAATATAAAGATGTGTAGATCATGCAGAGAAGTAACTTTCAAACATTAACGGGAAAAAAAGCTCTCTCGAAACAGCTATTTTCATATAAACATTCAATTACATGAAAGAAAAATACTTTTGAAACAAATATGAACACTGCATTATACGAAAAACACTTTTCTCTACTCAGTTTGTATTTCAAACATTCGTAATAAAATTGAGTCAGATATCATTCAGATAATTGCTACATAATATAGCAAATGAAAGACGTAAAATCTCTTTTACACGGAACATCATCCTCACCTATGCCAATTTGATGAAATTTGATTTCATGGTTCAATATAGTTGCTTTCGACGGCGATACAATGATTATAGCGGTCATAAAATTTTTCGTTATCATTTTCATAGTACAATTCGTCTTTATTCTCTAAATAACCCTCATATTTTCAGCGAGAATTATCTTGAAGTTTGAAAACAGGAAAAAGTCGCTGGGGTCCAAATCTAGAGCATACGGTGGATGCGGAAGCGAATCGAAGCCCAATTCATGCAATTTTGACATCTTTTTCATTGATTTGTGGCACGGTGTATTATCTTGATGGAACAGAATTTTCTTTTTATTCAAATGTGGCCGTTTTTACGCGATTTCGTCCTTTCGTAACAGTCACTGTTGATGGTCTTTCGATTCACCACGTGCAAATGTCACATTGTCACATATCGACGCATAAATTCGGGTTTTTTATGGGGGAACAGTTTGTCAGTGAGTCAGTTGGTCATTCAGTCAGTGAGTCAGACAGTCAGTCACTCAGTCGGTGAGTCAATCGGTGAGTCAGTTGGTCGGTTATTCAGTCGGTGAGTCATTCGGCAGGTCAGTTAGTCAGTCAGTCGTCGGTGAGTCAGACAGTCTGTCAGCGAGTCAGTCGGTGAGTCAGTCAGTCGGCGAGTCAATCAGTCGGTGAGTCAGTCAGTAGATGAGTCATAGTCGGTGGGGTCAGCCAATCGGTGAGTCATTCGGTCAGTTGGTCAGTCGGTGAGTCAGTCAGTCGGTGAGTATTTCAGTCAGTGACTCAACCAGTCAGTTGATGGGTCAATCAGTGAGTCAGTCATTACGTCAATCAGCGAGTCGGTCAATCGGTGTGTCAGACAGTCGGTGGGTCAGTCAGTCAGTGGGTCAATCAGTCGGTGAGTCAGTCAGTCGGCGAGTCAATTCATTAGTAAGTCAGTCGGTGAGTCAGTCGGTCAATCTTTGTGTCAGTCAGTGAGTCAGTCAGTAAGCCAGTTGGTCACTAAATCAGTCAGTCGGTGATTCAGTCAGTCAGTGAGTACGTGAGTCAGTCAGTCAGTTTGTAAGTCAGTGTGTCAGTCGGTGAGTATCTCAGTCAGTAAGTCAGTCAGCAAGTCAGTTAGTCAATGAGTCAGACAGTCGGTGAGTCAGTCAGTCAGTCTTTGAGTCAGTTAGTGAGTCAGTCGGTCACTAAATCAGTCAATCAGCGAGTTAGTCAGTGAGTCAGTCAGTGAATCAGTCAGTTGGTAGTCAGTCTATCGATAAGTCAGTCAGTCGGTAAGGCAGTCAGTCGGGGAGTGAGTCAGTTGGTCTGTAAGCCAGTTAGTCAGTCTGTTGGTAAGTCAATCAGTTAGTCAGTCTATCGGTGAGTCAATCGGTCAGTCACTGACTCAGTCATTGAGTCCGTGAGTCAGTCAGTCAAATATTATTATTATTGATTCACTATGAAAGAGTTTTGATTTACATTTTCATTTGAATTCTCTCAGTAGAGTTGGGGTGCGAGTTTTTGTAGTAGTATTCATGCAAAGTTTAAATATTTAGTCACAGTTATATTTGAATATTTGATTGGTGATTGAAATTGTCGAGAAAACTAGGCACAGAGAGTCACATATGAATCAAGAATAATTACAAGTAGATCTTAATTTCATGGCTGTCAATTTTATCGCTATTTTCGTGGTCTAGCCTTCAGTTTTTTCATCATTTTATGGGTTTGAAGGAAATAATCGAAGTAACATGTATTTCCAGCAAGTTGCTTGTGTCTCTTTGCAACCACAAATTTTCAGGTAACGAAGTGGTTGGGGTTTTCATTCTCCCATTCATTCCATTAGGTTTTAATCCAACTGTGGTATAAAATTTGTCGGTTTTACAGATTACCAGAATTGGAAAAAGCAACGTCCCTCTTTGGAAATCCCAGCGAACTTGCCAAAAAACTTGCAGTTTCTCAGTAAATGTGAATGCACTAGACAAAGTGCATCCAAATGTTATTCCACCTGAGCCCTCATGTTTTCGACATTCAGCGTACCTCCGTTGATAGTGTATTTGGGAAGATTAGGTAAATTTTATGGATTTGGAACATATTGTTTTTGGTGAATCCGAGTTCACAGAACTGAAAGAGGTTGGAAGTCGTTGACTTGAATTCTGCGAATAACAAGTTGAAAAATTACAATAGTTTACGACGGTGCAATGGTAACAATTTAAAGATCTACCACTTCCCTAATTACTACCACTACCAATATTATTCGTTAGTTCTATAAGAAAATGGTTCATTTATCAGGAATAAACACCAAAATTTTCCCATTTTGAAGGAAAATCAAGTTTCAGAAACGACTGTGATGTCACTACTATTAAGGCTCACCGTTCCTTTCAAACCGTGTTCCAAAATGTATATGATTTTTGTTAAGCAGAATGAATATACGACATAACGATCCAATTAGTACTACTCCATCAAGTACCTCTTTAACAAAATTACAAATATAAAGTCTTTGTTTCTTAAATTGAACGTTCCATGTACCTAAGTGAAATTTAATATAGTAATGTTTTCTCTAGAGTAATTCATTGTTCATCTGGAAGTAGTTAGTTCCGTTTTTTCCCAGTTTGAATCTGAAACTAACTTTAGGTCATGAATTACATATATTTGTAAAGAGTTTACTTTTAACT
This sequence comes from Leptinotarsa defecta, assembly GCA_015342085.1. Lineage (NCBI taxonomy): Eukaryota > Metazoa > Arthropoda > Insecta > Coleoptera > Chrysomelidae > Leptinotarsa > Leptinotarsa defecta. Next base: position 4,430 of record WOGO01002095.1, on the reverse strand, counting down.
CAGTTGCTTTATTCCTTCCTTTGAAGTTTCCCATAATTTTTTGTATAAAGATGTAGAAGTAGAAAGTCGAAATTTTTTTTCTGAAGAACCTTTCGGTCTGAGCTTTCATTATGTTGTGTAATTTTAGATTTTCACTGTTTTTCATGAACACGGGACTGTTTAATCCAAGATCCATCGTGGTATTAACCAGACAAGTAGTTATTTTCTGGCAAACATTTGTCAGGTCCTACAGCGGTAAATGTTTCGAAATTTTTTTATAAATTTATATTGACTTTTTGATGATCAACGTTCAAAAATCTTTGCAAAATCTTCGAGTCCCAGAAGAAAAAAAAAACAGCATTTTCACAAAGCCCTCAACATTCGGATCATACAATCGGATTCTACTATAACTGAATTGTGGATGCCAGGCCTGTTGAGACGGCCATTTGCTATAATGAATTACATCCTGTATGACTTTTTATTTGAGTTTTGCTCCAGTCTACTGCAGAAAGTCAAAGTAACGCGATTGATGCCGCGGTGAAAGATAACTTAAACACTATTTCGGCCAAAAATTTCACCACCTTCCCTCATTTATCATGATAAGTAAATGGTTCCGTTTTTGCGAGCTTTTTCTTCACATTTCGAAAGATCTGACTCTGCTTCTGATCGCCGGGAGTGAATTGTTAGTGAATTGACTGTTGTTCGGTTGTACAACTATTTTGAAAACGCTACCTGGATAATGAATCCGTTTTGGTGAGTAAATTAATACCAAGCTTGTTCTTTTTCAAGGCCCGGTAAAATCCTGCCAATTCGTCCTCAAAATTTTATATCAAGGTAATTAGAGTACAGGAAATGATATATAAATACTTTTTAATTAAAACAAGAACAGATGCATCGTTAGCAATTCATTAGAAGATTACTAGATTTTTCCGGTTCACGAAATCGGCTAAGTTTAATGTGTTATTTGAAACCAGTTTTCATATCCCGTTAAGTTTGTCCAAAATACTTCTTGTCGTTATCCTCATAATTTATTTCCAAAATGACACTCTATTCAATCTAATCCGTCCACAAAACTCTGAAATTGTGTTTCACTACACGGTACTTTCATTAGTGGAACTAATGAAGTCATCAGTTGAACCGAAGAAACTACCTATATTTTCACAGTACTTTCATCAGTTGAACTGATGGAACTACCGTTATTTTCATTGGTTGAACTGGAAGTACCGATAATTTCATTTGATGAACTGATGAAATCACCGGTACTTTCAGAGTACTTTCATCAGTAGGTACCATGCCGGTACTCTCACGATACTTTCATCAGTTGAACTGACAAAACAACCAGTACTTTCATATGTTGTACTTTCATCAGTTGAACTGATGAAATTACTGATATTTTCTTACTATTTTCATCAGTAGAGCTGATGAAACTACCGGTACTCTCACGATACGTTCGTCAGATGAACTGATGGAACAACCGTTACTTTCACAGTCCTTTCATCAGTTGACCTGAAAAAACTACCGGTACTTTCATCAGCTGAATTGGAAGTATCGGTACTTTCATATGTTGAACTGATGAAATTACCGAAACTTTCATCGGTTGAACTGAAAATACCGGCACTCTTATCGATTGAACTGATGAAATTACCGATATTTTTACAGTACCTTCATCAGTAGAGCTGATGAAACTGCCGGTACTCTCTCTCACGATAATTTCGTCACTTGAACTGATGGAACAACCGTTACTTTTACAGTCCTTACATCAGTTGAACTGAGAAACCTAGATCAGTTGGACTGACAAAACTACCGGTACTTTCAATCAGCTAAACTGGAAGTATCGGTACTTTCATATGTTGAACTGATGAAATTACCGGTAATTCCACCGGTTGACCGTAACAACCGTTACTTTTACAGTCCTTACATCAGTTGAACTGAGAAACCTACATCAGTTGAACTGACAAAACTACCGGTACCTTCATTAGTTGAACTGGAAGTACCGGTACTTTCATATGTTGTACTTTCATCAGTTGAACTGATGAAATTACTGATATTTGTCACAGTACTATCATTAGTAGAATTGATGAAATTACAGTTACTCTAACGATACTTTCGTCACTTGAACTGATGGAACAGCCGTTACTTTCACAGTAGTTTCATCAGTTGAACTGACGAAGCTACCGGTACTTTCATTAGTTGAAGTGAAAGTACCAGTACTCTCATCAGTTGCACTAATGAAATAACTGGTAATTCGACAGTACTACCGTGTTGTACATACAACCGTGTATGATTCATCATTCTCAATTTATACATATATTCTCCTACCTCGTAATTGAGATAAAACCATTCTAGAATAGTGTCTCTGATTTTTTATTATGAATTTTAATAATTTACTCTTTAATGTTATTGGATAAAAATAAACCTGATCTTCGAGCCAAAAACATCAAGTTTGAAAGATATCTGCAAAGATGAATTGCATATATTTTTTATTTCTCTGCAAATAATTTTTTAATGATTCGCCTCCTCATTAAACTTTTTCCCGGATTCAACAGTCAGATCACATCTGGTTCTCATAATTTCTCAGCATAGATCCCGGCTTGTCGATATTGAATCGAATGTTTTCTGTATTTTCCCTGGAAAGATTCTGTTATTAATTTATTCTCGGTAATGAAAAATTAAGATTTGCGTCAGAAAAGGGAGTCTCGCGAAAAAAATGCCGATGACGGTGATGCGAAAAAGTGTTTTAATTTCTCAGTATGATGCAATGCTCCTGAGAAAATTCGTACATCTACATCATTGGCGTAAATAAATAGGCGGGACCCTTATTCCTATTCAACTGTAATTAATGAGCATTCATTAGTTATTGTTAGATGACTCAAAACGATTAAATGAAAGATCAGTGCAAAAACTTCGTGAAGGTCGAACTCATCAGCGAAATTCGCGTACGAGTCCAACATTATTGAAACGATGGTTTTGAACACATCTGCCATGAATATTTTTAAATATCAATTGACCTGTTTGTTTTTATTCCCTAAAAAATAATAACACTTTGTTGATATGTAGCGGAGATGATTTTCAGTTCGGAGAACCATGCAAAATTTCAAGGTTTTCGTTAATTGCTGAAGAATAATATAAATAAATATAGTTAAAAAACTAAAAAACACGCTTTTAAAGAACATCGAACTAAAGAGTTAAAAATATTTTTTTTTAAATAAGCCTAAAACAATAACGAACGAAAAATACTATTGATATACAAAAAATATGGCACAAAGTGCCAACACTTCTTTCACAATAATACTAGAAGTTTTCGTTAGTTATTATTTTGAGCTTATTTTAAAAAAATATTCATATATTGACGTATTGTTATATGTTTTTATATTTATTATCATATTCCCGTTTTTCTATCAAATAAATATATTCGGTGAGTTTAACAAACAATTTTTGGCGCCATTTGTTTATGAATTATTCATAAACAAATAGACTATGAGAGTATTCCCAATTTTTTATGATACACATAATATTATAATGAGTTTTAGAAAACAAATTTTTAATTGTTTCAAATCGTATTTTTTATATTTAAAATGTTTAAATTATTAGTTAAGAAATAATTTCTATTTTAATAATCATAATTGACATTCCTCCTCGAATTAACAGAAAAATTATATTAGTTTTATTATTAATTTTATTTTTTATCAACTAAACAGTTCGTCATAAAAATTTTCAATAGGTATATATTTTTTTCTTGAACTGCTAAAACTTACAAAAACAAGCATACATTTCCATTTTTTCGAAGGAATGTTTTTTTTGTTGTATATGCTTCAAAAGTTGCCGGAACCATTTGATTTGCAAACAAACAAATTAATATAACAAAATAATATAATAAATGGTTAAATATTATTATAATTTATTATTAATAATATATTAATATATGCCTGAAAACATCAACTGTATCATCAATATGGAAAATGTAGAAAGTCTGCCCAATTTTCAAAAAAGGAGATACAAGTGAGATAAAAAATTACATACCAATTTTTGTCATACTCGTATGCAACTTTTGTAAAGTGTTTGAAGATGCTTCTTGAGAAGACAATCTATTGTCATGTCAACAACATTATTAGCCCCAATCAATACGGTTTCATGAAAGGACGTTCAACCATCACCATCTACATTGAATTTTCTAAAGCGTTCGACATACTTGATCATAGTATCCTGCTCAACAAGCTTTCAACTTTTAGGTTATCCAATGAATTAATTACCCTCTTCAAGTCGTATTTTTACAACCGTAAGCAGTACGTTCAACTCAATGGTCTCAAGTCTATCGAATATATAGCCACATCTGGTGTACCACAAGGATTAAATCTAGGACCCCTACTGTTCAATTTGTTCATTAATGATATCGGAGCTGAGATTGATGTCAATTTCCTTTTATACGCAGATGACTTGAAACTCTATAACAT
>WOGO01002094.1:1688-16518 GCA_015342085.1 Leptinotarsa defecta | reverse complement strand
TCTGGCGCCTCATTTATGAACCTCTGGACTTGTTCAAACGTAAGAATTTTTTATTTTTTGGGCCTATAACTTTAATTTTTCCGCTTTAAGAATGCTATTACCTTGAAATATTTGCTTGTATCAATACCATTTTAACGTGCGCACTCGACTTTATCATTGAAAACTTGCTCCACAAAGTTGACGAGTTCCATATTTTTGATTTCTCTTCTAGCTAGGCTAATAACGGTTTCGCTGAAATTTCCTTCGACGTTATTAAGGCTACACCAGCTAAAAAAATTAGAATATGCGATATCGTACTGCTGAATCAATTTTTTGTGGTTACAATTCAATTGAAACTCTTTTTGCAGCATCTTCAAAATCGTAAGGAACACACAATTCCTCACTATGGTTCTTTTTTATGCAAGACATTAAACACCAGCAAGAACTTCAAATGTGACTTTAAATAAAACGCGTGAGCTGTAAACAATACTGTTTGTTGGTAACCAGGTGATACGGTGTCACCTGACACGGCCACTCAACAGCAAATGCGATAACATATCATAAATAGTATGCATACATTATCAACTATTCACTGTCAAATAATTGTTTCGCTTAAATTAGTAAGGTATAGTTCTGAGACTAAAGGTTCAGCTCTGGGACTGAAAGTGTGTTGACAAGAGTGTTGACATATTGCTCCTAAGATATATCTTGGTAATGACAAAATGGTGATTCAACAGTATACCTTTGGCTTGAGAATTCTTGTTTAGACATTCAGAATGGACTGAAAAGATTTGACTTGTACTAAATATTCTGTACCACTTTATGAAAAGCAAAACCCAGTAGATATATTCACTGGCGGAACCAATCAGCATCATCAATTCCACGAACCACCTAGTGTCAATTTGAATTTATGACTCTGTGACCGTGATGAACATTATTTATAATTCTCATTATCATCGAATCACAAGGTATGTCGCAGTATCGTTATCTGTTTTACTAATTGAAATATAAACAAACTATGTCGGAATTGAAAGGCATCCGATGTAAACTATTCTTGTTTATAAAAGTAAATGTGCTGCGCAGTCTGCCAAATCGAGAAGTCTATCAACGAGCGCAATAAGTTTATATTAATAATTATGAATTGGATGTTAAATCAAGCATTGGATATTTGGCAAGGAGGCCAAAAATACTATAGTTAGATTCTTTGTCTGTAAACTGAGTTATTTTTATAAAGTTAAGAAAATGGTTCTAGGATGTATGTATGTAAAATATACAGGGTGTATGAACGATGCGTGGGTGGATGCTTTTCTATTTGAGATAAAGGAAAATGCATCAAATAAAAGTTGTAGAAACCAGTGAAAGTTTAGTTCCAAAAATAACTTTCAGGCGTTTGGGAGATAATGGTAGAATTTGTCGCAAAGTGTAAAATATTTAAAAATTCTTGTCACTTTTCGCTTCGGTTTGAGAAACATTTTCTACCAGATCGCCTCGATTAGTGTATTTTCATTTTCCATTTATAAATATACCCTCAGTACATTTTCCATATAGAGGCAAACAAAACTCAAGGCCAACTTTCTTAAGGAAGGAACTTAAGGACAAAAAAAAGTATGAATCAGAAAATAAATCAAAATTGACGTGTTCAACAGAAGGAAATTCACATTTTGATACAAGGTAGTCATACTTTGGTAAACAGAATAGGTATTGATAAAGAATAAATTCCATCCTACTGAATTTAATTATATCAAAAATTATATGGAAGGGTTTCAAACTAGATTTCATTAACGAAAACACATATTTTCTGGAGAACATTTTGTTTACTGAGGCGACCAAATCTAAAAGCAATAAGATACAAATTCCATTAGAATCGTTATCAATTTTATAACTTTTACAACTTACTTTTCACTTACTTTACGAATCAGATGCATTTCCGATAAAAATCAAGTAGCCAAACCCTATATTTCAGCGAACTTATAGTGTGGACTGTTCCGGTATGTCTATATTTACAAGGTGTTCTATTCGAAAAAACACGAAGAAAAAAGTGATCCATAATTTAAGTTGTCTCTGTATGGGAAAAGTGCCACTCCGTATAATATAAATGGGAGATGACATTAATGGTGGATTTTGTTTTCATACAAAATGTATGATGTGGAAAATATTTGGTGTATAATGAAACCATTCTTTGACATTGATTCCACGATAACTTCTGAATCATACACAGAAACACTCTTCTAAAATAATTCAACTGGTAGAAATACATTAAATGGTTCACTAAAAACTTGATGAGTTACCCATATCGGTCGGTCGGTAGCCAGGCGATTCGACGTGGGTGCTTTGTTCACTCACTCGTATTGACTGCCGTGTTGGTCGGTGGTTCAAGCTCTAGTCTGAACGATCGATTTTCACTTGCTATCGTCTAACCCATATTAGGAATCACACGTTAAAAGGTAAGACCTCATTAATCCTTATCTCGCACAAGTTTCGAGTTCTCTGAGGGCTGTCGTTCGTAGGGGTGCGACAGCTGGTTAACGGAAAAATTGATTTTAAACAGATTTCAAACAGATCTGTGGGACACCCTGTATATTAGGGCGATAGTATTGGTCTTCACAACTTCTGAGGTATTTTTTTCTAAATCAAATAAAGAAGCAGTTATCGTTCACTTATTCATCACTGTTAAATTGATAAAAATGTTTACTATGAAACACGACAAGCAGGAACATAGAATGAACAGAGAAACCACAAAAACTGGAATTGATTAAATGGTATGAGTATTTTATTTAAACCTAATCACTAATCAAACAATACATGTCATGAACATGAGCGTGATTCAAAAGTGAAAATAGATAAATATTCACAGTTGACGACAAAAAAAAACGATCCAGTTACCTATTTGGAATGAAAATTTTACCATCGTCCCCCTACGAGCTTGTGCGAGCTAAGGACTAACGAGGATTTACCTTTTAACGTGTGATTCCTAACATGTACATAAATACATATATTCTTTTGAAGAGTTTTTATTGAAGTCAATATGTTTCTACCATTCTTTCAGTTTCCCACATTTTTTGTTTTAAGATGGGAAAATAGAACACCAAAATGATTTTTTCCTAAAGAAACCAAAGAAACTAAATTTAAATTAATTGTTGAAAGGGGTAGCGAACTGGAATATAGTTCTGTAAGATATTTTTTACGTTTTCCTAGAGAAGTTTCATTACTGAAATAATACAAATTGCTTTTGCCTCTCATGAAAATGCTTACTGATTTCTGAACGTCAAAATAACCTTCAAATTATTTAAAAAAAACAACTTAAATGAACTATTATATTTTTTAAGCTTAGTTAAAATATAAATTTCAAAAGAAAAATATTTGCAACTTTTGTACTCGAAAAAGTTTCATTTCTTGAATTCATGAAGCATGGAATTTTATAAAGCATGAATAAAAAGTATCTCGTCTATCGTCAAACGTATTACAATTCCCTGAAAAGTTCGCCATGGAATCAACTCAAGTTATTTTTATGTTTATTTCAAATTCAAATGATTGTACTGCGTTAAACTGCAACTGTTGCCAACTGTACGACCTTCATGAGATGTAGTACGGAATTGAAGGCGAAATGAGTTTTTTTTATAAATTTACTCTCGTACAGTCGGGTTGACAAAAGAATATACATACATCAGCAATAAATACTCGACAAAACACTTCTTTTTGTGTAGCATATAACCTTCAAAGAGTTAATGAACAACACACTTGTCATTCAGCAATAAGTATACAATAACGTCGGTTCTGGAATAATAATCTATATCTATATGATACTTCAATAACCCATTGAAATTCAATGAGTTCTTAAATTCTCGCCAACAACAGAGTTCACTTGATTACAAAAAGTGAGGTTATAATTGCTTGAATTACACCTTTATGAGGAATATACTAGTACTATATCATCAATGGGTATCACGTTGATCAGATGTTAATGTTTCCACTGTATATATCACCTTTTTACAGCATTTTCAATTGAATAAAAAAGAGTATTCAAATGTTTGATATTATAGTTATGATGTAAATTATTATAATTTATGATTTTCAAACATGAACATACTGGAATATTTACCGACTAGTTAAACATTCAAAGTAAACTCAACAAGTCGTAAAACTATACAAAGAAATGGCAATGGTCGATTCGACCTCGCATGGAAAGGCCCATTACCGAAAAATCGCCAATCGAGTACTTTCGCCTACTCATACATTTTTAAGGCGGCCTTGTCAAATATTCAAATGAGTTGAACAAAAAAATGTACTTTTGAACGGTAGCCAGAATCAACGAGAAAAAAATTCTATATATTCTTTCAATACTAATTAGCCGTAATTCAGCCCACTGACACTTCACGGTATATCTTAACTCTACGTTAGTGACATCAAGAGACAACTTTATGTCAAGGTCAAGTTTATATTTTTCAAGCCTCAGACTCAATAATACTGTAGTACTTGGAATGAGTTCAATGAGAACGAAAAAATAAATTGGTTATTTTTAATAGAGTGGCCCACTACGCACTTTATATAATGGACCACTTGTTTTGAGTTAGTTATTTCTCATTGAAATTCAGTTGAAATCGAAGACAGATTGTGTCAAAAATTAAAAAAAAAACATACTAAATGGCAATGCAATTATATGTGAACTCGAGACGACTCTCCCAAGTCATTTATCATAAAAAAATCAAAATATTATTTACGGCATGTTTCTTTTGAATTGTGTTCGATTGAATTTTATTTCATTTCAAATTCCGAAAATAACTGTTTATTTTCAACAACTCAAGTGTGAAAATATTGTTTTGCATAATTCCCACTTCGAGTTGATTAAAATATAATGGCATTCCATTATCCAGAAAACAGTAAATATTCGATATTTTTAGATGTTGTTGAGTCTAAAACACGCCTAAAAGTACATTTTACGCTAAATAATTTTAGTCAGCGCTTTTAGCATAAAATATATTACTACGAGTAAAAACAGATATATGATATGTTTCCAATTGCAAATCATTCAATATCTTTACTTTTTCCACTGTACCAGGACGAATGTCTAGTATCGAACCCTGCATAAGAAAGAGTATTTTCAGAAGCAAAAAATTATATGGAGTCTAGAGATTTCGAATATAATAGTCTCAAGAAAATCGAATCAGATCAAAGGAATATACCGGATGTGAAATGATTCAGGCTCAACACTAGTAACTTTTTGTTTCTCAAAGGTAGTATCAATGTGAAATTTTCGATAATTATCACAATTTCGATTGAATTTTTTTATAATATTTTCAATTTTACAAAAAGTCATCAAGTATATTTATATATTTTTGGATTCATCAGTTTATACAAGCATCTATTTTGGTAGGAAATACCGCGAATTACATTGTCTGGGTATATCAAACTTCATAATGATTACCGCATAAATGAGTGACGATTTAAGAAAAAAAGTGCTGGTGGAAAATACAGATAAATTTTATATAAAATTAAATTAATAAACTACTCTGATATTTTCAAGAATTCACAATAATCTACAGTTTACAAACGAAATTTTGTGTGTGATTATTGGCTGATCCAAGTTACCAATAAAGTTATAAGAAAAGAATTAGGTATTGAGTAATTTACTGTGGAGCATACTTGTACTCGTATGGCATGTTGCTAAAAAACTTGTTATGAAAAAGTTATCATTGTTCACGTCTTTGGATAATTCAAACGACCCTTTCTGATCTTGAAATACATGTGCAGAGTGAAGTTAGAAAATATCCCCAGAATATTTATAGTATGCTGCGTCCCATAAAACACAACTGGAGGTAGGTAGTTCCACAGTAAGTGGTTCTATTCGATCCTCCAAAGCAACCCGTGAAGGTTATTTGGGCTCACACCAGGAGACCAAATGCACCCCGCTTCCTACCCAAGTTGATTACTTCGTTTGGTAACTGAACTTTTAGGTCAACTGGCAAGAGTGGGACTCTGTCAAACGTTGAAAACCTGGTCACATTCACGAAAGGGGCAGGCATACCCCTGATACCAGGGTATACATTTCCTTGTGAAGAAAAATCTGTTACAGAGTTGACCATGATGACCATGACATTCATCTCATTCTAGTGAGAACCTTATCGGCAGTCAATCTGCGACTACCTTCGTCAGGAACAAATAGGAATTAAGTGTCCTGAGACGCAATTCAGGCAGGCGCCTTTCCAGGGCACAGAGTAGTACCAGGGCTACAGAGTAGTACCAAGCCAAGAGGCTCTCTTGTGATTCTCTCAGATAACCTGCTCATATCCAGGCTGCAATGTGCAGCTGTGGAATCGTACCTCCTTCTGGAAAAGATTCCAGTTGATTAGTCGATATTGAAGTTGTCAGATGCTCAAGGTGAAAGATTCCCACCTCAGCAACCTTCCCACGAGAGGCCATCTGAAGGGGGGAAACAGGTAGAAGCTACATAACCCAGGTACCATCTGAATGGATATTATGAGAAAAAAAAAATTTGAATTACTCCCATTACCGACAGTTGTGTATGAATGACATCGAAGCGTGAAAAAAATCCTTTTCCTGTCACCTTTCCTTTTTGAACATTTCCTTCAGTTTTATTCATACCGCCAATTGTTTGTGACATCAAATCAGTACTTTTCTGTTGGACATGCATCATGGCATGTACCAAAAATTTACACAAAACACTTATACAAGTAATAATAAAAGGAAAACAACTCCTAACGCGTCAACTATCTTATCAGTAATCGCAGACGTCCATAAATTCATTTAATTAAGGATTCAACCACAACAACGAATCGCAGTTGTAAAATAGCCGGGTAATCGCGAATTGCGTGCGTAAATTGCGATGTGTGCATAGGAATTGCTAAACAAACATTTGAATGGGCGATGGAAAACAGACATTGTAATCAATCTGTTGGATTACTTCAAGTGCAATTCACTTTCCACATGTGGTGGGCGGATTGTGTATCAGATCCCACGTCATCTGTTAACGTAGAGGGAGAAATCATCAGCAAAAACTAGGGATCGTGTCAACAGTAATTAATACTAGTAATAATAGTGGCAGTCATTCCAACTAAACTACATCCATCCAACAAAAAAGCAAGATGCGTGATCAAAGCAAGCACATTTGCAGCTATTAGGTAAAATGAACAAGCCTCCTTACGATGGTCAATCAGATTTAACTGCAATCGGCTGGCGGATTTCAGTTCAAAATTTTAAATTCTGATACTGCTGAAAAAACTGTTAATTTGTGTCCCTAGACTCCACCTCAAAATGTTTACTATGCCCAGCCGGTCGTCCCTTAGTGCGACTCTGTACACGCAGCCTTGTCTGGGAGATCATGTGCACTATGCTTGATAATGTTTTGGAGCACTGTGTTGCTTGGTTGGACAGAGTAAAATAATGCAACGCCCGTAGACGGGCATATAATCAACACGTTGCAAATTATGAGTTGAAACGTTGAGACCATTGTCAAGTGAATGCGCGCGTATACATTGACTCATAAGAGATGATGTATTTCAATAATGTTCCCAGCAATTTGATTGTATGACCGTCTTCACAGAGCCATATCAATTAGCCAGGTCTTGTAAGGTTTGAAATATTTTTTAAAGCCCCTTGAAACGTTTGAATCATTCAATTTTTATGAAGTGACAATCAACCGGAATGAGAAACTGTCTATTCTGTTATACAGGGCGGCTAAAATGGCCATAAGAAAATTAATCAGAGTCGTTACCGGGAACTGTCTCAACATTGAAAACAAATTGACGAACCCATCCATTTTGTCACTATCACTGTCAAACGAAAGTAAGAATCGCTCCAAAATATTCAAACCCTTTGAAATATTTATTACAGATATAAAACTCCTATCTTTTGCCTAGTAGTTTGATGGAAAATTTTGACATCAAAATAAATTTAGCTGATTTAAATGTTCAAATTGATGACTATCCGTATTCATTCAATAATAAATAATGATTTCTGAACATTTTCACACATTTCCGAGCATTTCCACACCTAACCATATACAACAAATTTTTACCGCAAATTTTAGAAAGAAAGATATCCTTACCACAAATTTTAGAAAGATCCTCAAAAAAAAGAGACTATGAATCTGGTGACATTAAAGGTAATTCAATGCTTTTTCTTTATTCAGTCTATAATAGTACTTTCTATTTAGAGAAATATTTTCCACAGTAGTAGAATGGAAGAGGCTGCATTTAACGATCTACTCGGTCAGCAGATTTCACGAAAATATCTAAGTACGATCTATAGATTACAGCAGCATGCGGTTTTGGAGGATTTGCGACAAATAATTTACTATCGATTGCAAATTAAAATAGTATTGTTGCATATAATTGGTTGTTTCATTTTTCCAATACGTTATTAATATATTGCTATACATTTTCCCAGGGCCATGTTTTTTTTAGATGAATGTATAAGAAGTTGCCTCTCATATACTTTTACCATTAGTAGATACATTCATCTAAAAAAAACATTACCATAGGCAAAAAACACTGAGTTCTGAAATGATTCCTTTCAAATGTCATACCACTGAAATGAATACCTTATTGACTTTCACACTTGAATCATAAACGGGTGAGATAGTGAAAAGAACAATAATTAAATGTCATAAATTATTACCAATAGACAATCAAGAATACGTCACTACAAAAATTATGGACTTACCCATAATAAACTAGTAATGGAATCGCAAAAAATATTTCTGATGGAGTAACCAAGAATTGAAAGTTTAATTTGAAAGGGTTCACTGGTAGACATCGATGCTTCGCCGTAAGACACTTGCCTTAGCGCTCTTCAATACCAATCTGGATAACACAATAAGAAAAAACAAACATTTCATTCATAAATTACGATTTTTATGTCACGGAATAAGTTTGATCTACTTATGTCATCGATGACATCGTAATGACATTCATGATATCTGATTTAAATTCATAACAAATATTTGGAATATAAACTGAGTAGAAAAAAGTGTTTTCTGTATCATCCAGTGTTCATATAAAAGTATTTGTTTCAAAGCAGTTTTTCTTTCGTGTAATTCAATGTTTATATGAAAGTAGCTGTTTCGGGAAGGCTTTTTCTTCCAGATTTGTGTCTGAAATTTACTTCTTTAGATCTACACATTTATGTATACAGTTACTTCTAAAATTGATTACTACCTTCCTTTCTTTGGAAGATTTCCACATTTTTCTGTATCAAGATGGTGTAGTAGAAAGCCATAAACTTTCTTTTCCAATTGAAAGTTTTTGTGAAATTAGCAAGATATTTTGTTTGCAACAAAATTATCGAATGACTAAAATGAATATCATAAAAAGGAGGCATCTCTTAAGTATATGGAACTAGCAGACCCAATAAATTTTGAAAAGTTGAAGAACTTGATTTCTGGTTTAGTGGATTGAAAAGTTTACTTTCTTCCTCAAATTCAAATGCACATTTATAATATTAATTTATTATCTGTACGGTTTTGAGAAAAGAATGACAATTTCGTGATACAGTTTAATTTTCTCTCTTATTTAACTTGATTTGTAATATATGTCAGTTCGGGTCAAATCTTGCAAATGAATTTTGAAGTTTTCGCATCACATGTTTCATAATAAGCATAACAACTATAAAAACAAGAGTTTATTAATAGGTATACCAGAAAAGTATATGTGAAGTGAAACGTGTGAAAATTTGTTGAATAAGATTACGTCAACATTTCAAGCTAAACATTTTTATAAAAACTAATAATTTTCACTATAACCTGTAAAGTTTTCAGACTGATTCAAGAAGTTATTTTTAAATTTTTTTTCACATCCAGGAGTACTATTTATTTATCTTTTAACGAGCTATAAGACAGAGTTGAACTCTTTTCTGAGTAATGATGTCAAGATGTTCAATCCAAAATTATTTCATGAAAATCTTGCAAAATTGTAACTTATACAAGAATACGGAACCTAAATAGATACGATCATTCAAAAACATATGGTATGGTATCACATTCGACACACACATTAAAATTTCAATAATATAATGCTCATTCATGTGCTCTTTGCTTTGAAATAATTTTTCATGAGTATAAAAATGAAATGTCTTTGTTGCACGCTCCAAAATACTGTGAAAACTATATCAAAGACGTATTTACAAACATGATAGTCTTATAAGTACAAGAGGACTACGTTATAATCGATAAACTTCTCCTATCCAAATGAAGATTTTTACTATATGTTGCATTCTCAATGCATTGGTTATGCCAATAATCATTTAAAACCAAAAATAGCATGAACCTCGCCTTTTCAATCAAAGTTTTCCCGATAGTTTTGATATTACGGAGGCTCCCTAGTAGTTTTCATCTCATAGGCAAACATACAAAAACCATTTATTGATTTTCAAGTGTTAATTACATTTCGAAAATAAAATTTCGACTTGAAGCTCTTCTTCATTTATTCAATGAATATATTGCAAAAATATAGACAAAAAATTGTTCAGGGAAAACTATAAGTCAACAGAAAACATATTCTAATAAAACGAATCTTTTAGATATTCAGTTGGGGCGTTTCATTCCAGCTTATAAAGCTATTTCACAAGAGTACATATTTCAAAGTAAAGTTTTCACATTACGTTCATAATTTTGTAGCAGATATAGATACGATATATGATGAAACCTGGTTTTATTACTTTACAAAGAACGCATAAACAAAAACAATTTCCAACTAGTTTTTCTGTTTTTTGGTTCATGTGCTAACGTAATTTAGCGAAATGCATAGCAGACATACTGGAAATAGTCCAAACGTTAATTGCTACAGCAGTGTTTTATTTTCAGCAATTCTCTACATGATGTAACAGTGGCGCCGAGAAAATATGAAGAGTCGTCCAACAATATCATAAAGCACATATTTATGTACGATTCATTTTCAAATGAAAACGTGGTGTAGTATTCAACTTAGGTGAAGATACGTTCCTGTGATTATCATCAGGCAAATAAAAAAATACCTTTTGTTTGAAATGAAGCATTTTTTGATAGGTACAATTGGAACGATTGGAACCTCTAGTGTGAAATGGATTTAAAGATAATACAAGCACCACAAGAAAATCCTTAAGTCGCTCTAAGAGCGGTACCTGTGCGAAAGTAGTAATTCACATTGAATTTGAATCGATGGAGATTAAATCCATTTGGAAAATCGTTCCCAGGAAGTCAATTACACACAAATGCAGTTCTCCAAATGAAAGAGTTCTTGAACAGTGAAGTTGGAGGTTTACTGAGTTGAGCAGCCACAGTCCGTCGCGTATTTCTGATATGTACCGCTTTTGGTGGAATCAAACGTGTTAAGTTACTCAAACAATTCCAGTGAAAGTATCTATAGAAGAGAGACAAATATCCAACCTTTCTTCGATGTTCCAGACTAT
This sequence comes from Leptinotarsa defecta, assembly GCA_015342085.1. Classification (NCBI taxonomy): domain Eukaryota; kingdom Metazoa; phylum Arthropoda; class Insecta; order Coleoptera; family Chrysomelidae; genus Leptinotarsa; species Leptinotarsa defecta. The sequence goes on along the minus strand of WOGO01002094.1, from coordinate 5,139 downwards.
CAAGGTTGCAAGTGATGTTCGCGTGTCCAATCAGGCGGATGGCTCTTTTCTGGATGGAATCCAGCAGCGTCAGGTTATTCTTAAGGGTGGAGCTCCATACTTGAGAACAATACTCCAAAGAAGGTCTGATCTTTGTAAAGCAACAAAAGTTTCTGAGGTGTGTACAGTTTTCTGGTTCGGAACAGCGTTCCAAGTTTTTGAGAAGCGGCTTTTGCAATTCCATCGACATGATTGTACCAAGACATATTGATGTCTATTTTAACCTCCAACAAACTTATCGAAGCAGAAAGTGGAATTGTCTGACCTGACATTATTATATCCGGTTCGGAGACATTTATCTTTCTGGAGAAAACCGATGCCTAGGTTTTTGTGGCATTGAATTGAACCTCGTTATTTTCCCCCAATTCGAATTCACCTCTAAATCCTCATTATGATATGCCTGCTGCCGGTGAAGATGTGCATCCGACGCCGATGTCCTGGAATCCTAATGGAATGACGAAACAAGTGTGCTGTCATCAGCAAAACGACGAGCAATCTCCCAACAAAAGGGAAAAACCCCTTTCTTATAAGACAGGTTGAAAATTCTGCAAAATACTGGTGCGAGTTCATTTGCGTACGATAACGAGCACTTCATCAGGACCAGACATCTTGCAGATATTGAGCTGTTTCAGAATTAGCCTGACTAGGACGTTGTCGAAAAGTAATTTCCAGCATTGTGGATTCTAGTGTGGTAATAGCGGGTGGTAACTATTCCAGAAAATCGACTGTGGAGTGAATCTGTTGAAAATGTTTTGCCACACCAGAACAAAAGTACTAACTCTCGAAAAGAACTAAATTGGCATCATTAGGAGATGACTGAAACTATATCTCATATCTTCAAGAGATTCTATATACATCTGGACCTTTCATGATGAGGGTCATCAAAGGCCTTTTTTTTGCTTGGTACAATAAATTGTATCATTATGAAAGTTTAAAAATGATAAACGAGTATCAACCAAATCATCTTCTTATACAATACTCATCATGAGTTCAATTGGACCGTCATACTAGTATTTTTTGTTTAATTCATTACCAACAACTTAGTTTATGAAGAAATATTCCATATTTGATCATAAATTTCAAAAATAGTACTGAGAGATTTGATGAATTTCTTCCTGTTACCATTGAAATTTATGAACTTCGCATTTTTGCAAAGTTGGAAAAAGATTGGACCATATCTTATATCTACTACAAATGCTTTATGAAGCTGCCATGCTGCTCTGATTCTGAGATTATTCAGGTCTTCAGATACTAAGAGAAGACCAATTGTCCTGAGAAGTGAAGCTTGATTGATTCATTTACTTAACCCTACACTGACTTGAGGCCGTAGTGTGAGTGAAGTTGTGTATTGAACATTACTTTATTGATCCAGACGTATCTCAGAAGACCGTATGTAGAACTTTGGAATATATTTTAGAAAATAATACAATTTGCTGTTCTGAAGTACCTCCCCTCCACCTCTTCCTAATAAATGAGATAAATTATCGCACGAGGTATTTCACTTTTTATACTTTCAAAGTTGGGATTGTAACCTTTTGAGGGAAAACGGGAGAGGGTTCAAATTACATGCACAAATGGTAATCTGAAAATAAAAATAAGTTGATATTTTGATGGAGCCAACATGAAATCTCTGACCACCATTTTAGGCAAATTTGAATTCTCAAATACATTACATATTCGGATTTCATGACTAAAAGTAAAATAGAGCTGCCATTCTAATTAACTACTTTGAGTGAATCCCAGAAAAAGTTATGTAGGTGGAGCGGTTTTTTGTTTCATATCGAGTGCTGGAATGAAGTCATGTCTTGTTCTTTAACTCTTCAAAGTCTAAGTTTTCTTAGTCTGACTTTCAAGTCTAAGCTCTCTAAGTCAGAGTTTTAAGTCTAAGTTCTAATTCACCAAGTCATATTGGCAGCTCATTTTCCATGAAGTCTCAATGTATTTTATTTTTCAAATTTTCCCAATAATGAAGTGATCAATGAGTGTGTTGGCATTGTGCATTTTTGCAAATATATATTAATGTACGTTGTGTCTGTAAAATGCTCCGTAGATTGTGAAAGACGACGAATGAAATAATCAAGATTGGCCGTTTCGCTATTCCTTATATGCCTAGCCACATATTGGCGAAGTCCATAATCCTATATCCCTTGACCCAAAATTTGTAAGTGCATTTAGTTAGCCAAACCCTATAATTACTAACCCCAAAAACATATTGTTAGGGTTTAAGGTTTGAAGATACGGGGTCAAGAGGTTTGAGCTGGTGTGTTCGCGCCAATCGCCTAATTATTTTAAATGTAATCATTCATAAAAAAATTCTTTTTTACGATGCCTCAAACTCTGAAAACATTTCAATTATTTCAACAGATAAGGTTTTCAATTGCTTCCAATAATAAATCAATTTCAAAGGTCAACGCATTAGGACCACATAGCTGGTGTATTTTTACTCAATGTAAAGGTCGACGAAATCCAAGGTCGCACCTGTAGTCTGGCCAATATCGGAGTGTTAGAAATGGAAAAGATGCTTGGCCCCAGGCCAGCTCATGGCGTAGATACGACGGAATTGGAACGTTCATTATCGATCTGAAATGAGAGAAATCGAAATAATTCTTGAACCCGAGTGCGATTTGTTACTTCATTCACAAGGACTGTTTAAAGGGAAAATAGAAACGGAAAAATGTGAGATTTGGATTTTGGAACATGATGGAATTTTTCTCACATTTTACAATCACAATTACAATGAAAACAAAAAATAAACCGGGAAGAACTTTGCAGAAAACATATTAGGTTTGAAATCAGGAGTGTCTATAGACACGCCTGAAGAAGATATTGTATAACGAAACACGTGTTGCGTTTTTGTAAAATTGTTTACTGAAAATCTCACAATGAAGTGTTTTTTGCATACATTATGGATTTTCATCAAGTATCGCCCGATTCCATTACATAATTAATCCACGTTCAAACAAGGCATCGTTACATTTTCAACTTCGAATTGAAAATTAAAAAAAATAGTCCTTAGTAGATAATTTTTAAAGCTTTGCGGAATCCCGAATATGCAATATACTACAGAAATAGTGGTTGCTGGTAAACTGTTATTGTCATTCAAAGCTAAAAATGTATATTTTGTTTTTCCTATAGTTAATTCCGATAGAAAATATGTACCTCAAATTTGGACCATCCCTACAGCGATTTAATCCATTGTAGATCGCTATTTTAGCACCATTCCCAAAGCATTTTGAGGTGTTTATCCATCAAAAACGAATCTTTCGTTATTGGGACTATTCAAAAAATAAGGCAAATTTTATTTTTCTCAAAAAATATTTATTTATTGATAAATTTCCATTTTCCCTTCAAAGTAGTCCCCCTCAGATATAGTAAACTTGAGCCAGCTTTTTTTCTAATCCTTGAAGCAGTT
>WOGO01002093.1:0-16521 GCA_015342085.1 Leptinotarsa defecta | reverse complement strand
ACTGCGCTTGCTCAGGGCACATGATTCTCGGACCCAATGATCACTTACCCCACGGTGTGGGGAGTGGTCATTGGTTGATAATGCTGGCGCGCCCTCCTGATGATATCACACATAGGTTGAATAATACGTAAGAAACAAACAAATACATACAGATAGCTCACAAAAGTTTGTGGGGATAACAAATATTAAAGTTTTACACGTCACACAGGTATTGATAAACTAAGGAGATACAAATATTGAAATATAAAATATATATTGACTTCAAGGCAGAGAAGTTCATATTTTAGTAGTGTATGAGTCAAATTTTATGATTTACAACTGGACTTTAACGGAAATTTTCGTCAAATTGGCTAATTTCTAGGTAGCACATGGAGTAATGATTATTCATGCGATCTTTCTTATGATAAACACTACCCATCACTTTAATTACAGGATTGATCAATATCGGAATATGAATGGTTACGATTCCTGTAATATATAGTTATACGTCTGACGAAAAAATCCATGCAATTAATCAAATTTACATAACTATCACGTATATTTGCATATAGCTACTCAAATTGGGCGTTGAGAATTAGAATTTTTTATGTACATAATGACTAACAACCTGAAATGTGAGAATATTTATGCTAAAATTATGATAATGTAAAAGAATCAACAGTTATTGATATATGAAGCTATAATTTTGGATGTGCAAGAATATTTCGAAAATCACGTAGTTGTATAAAATAAATCTGAATCAATAGATGCAGAAGGATCCTTGAAGGTTATTTATTATCAGATTATGAAGAATCATTCCAAAAATGTTTCCCAAGAATAGAGAGTGAAATTCAGTAGATAATAATAGTAAATGAACTTCTCACAGTTATAAAATAATGTCGTCACTTCATTGAGGAATAATAGGCAAGTTAATCCGTACTACCTGAGTCTAATCAGGGATTAATAACAGATTTGCGACAACGAAGTTATTGACACCAGTCCATGACGAAACAATTACAATTCAAATAATTATTTAGTTATGTGATCATACTTTCTCATAGTTTGTATTTGGGAAGTCTGTGGTTATGATTTATGAAACAAAATAATTTCACAAGGAATAGATCTCGTAAATGTTTGAACCATTTCATTGATTCCACTGCTAGTCTTCAATGACAGAAAACATGTTTTTCAAAACTGATTATATTTTATATGATACTATTTCATTATGGTTTGATTGCCTATAGTTATCACTACATTTAATAAAACTGTCTATCTGAACGCGATTGATTAACTCAAAAACTATACCGAATGAGTATTCATTAGGTTTTTACCAATGAACTGAGTTATTCAAGAAGAAAGTTTGTGTGAGAAGTATATCAATGTTTTGTGTCCAAAATTGTTTGATATATGACGATGTTATTCGTGCTAGGTGGTGCTTCACGTTAGTGCTAAGGCCGGAGATATTTCATCAAAAAGGTTACCTTATCGTTTCGAGATATAATAAAACATTAGTCTTTTGAAAACACTTTTTTTCACCAGAACAAAAATGCTATTTGTGGAGAGAAAATGTTTTTCCATAGATCCACACACAAGCTCTATGAGCTTCATTAGCTTGTCATGTTAATTACTGTATTTATTCTTGTTTTTGTATGTATTTTATTTTCTGAAATGAACATTATTATTAGTTCACGTCAGAGGTTCCAAATCCTTTTTATCAAAACATAATACGTCTACAGAAAAGTCTGCGTGGGCTAATGTCTATGTTTGGAAATAAATGGCCACCGTAGAAACAGTCTTGTTTAATTTTAATATTTTAATTTATTTGAAATATATTTGCTTGGTTTGAGTAATATTCAATTTATCGTGAAATATTTGGGTTGTATTTAGTGACTTGATTTCTTTCAACTGAATAATGTATTCAAATGAATGTATTTATTTATTCTAGTGGAAACTTCAAACTATCAAGTCTACTAAGAATATAGAGTTCAAATTGATATATGATCTTTTGTCTATCGATATATGTAATGACAGTAAAAATGAAAAGTGTGAAGAATAAAATTAAATGAATGTGAAAATTTCATAAAATGTACTCGTTACTACATTCTAACGAAATATATTCAGAAATATATGTTTCTTCGTCCAACAGTTTTTTATTGGGATTTTCTTTCAGTTAGATGACTGATTTGGATTACTATTATTCAGCGTAGTATTCAGAAAAAGTAGTATTAATATGTAAGTAGTATTGATGAATATTTCTTGAAAAACCTGATTAGAAAGTAATCAGTCGTGAAAATATAATTTTCAATAAATTATTTGTTTGCTGCAGCAAATAACGACATACTCAAAATAAATGAAAGTTTGCGATTTAGATTGCAAGATAATTCAACAGTTATTGAAAACAGTGAGCAGCCATTGGTCATCTTATATGAACTTTTCAAAGCTTCTGAATGCGTTACCCATGATATATTTCTGAACAAGCTCAAGTACTCTGGCATTTTGATGGTTCAAAAGTTATCGTTCTAATAGGAGAATGTGTGTGAGAATTGAGTCATTTATTGACGAAGAGACAACAAATTCCTCGGAAATAGTGATAGTTAGAAAAGGTGTGCCTCAATGATCCATTTTGTATCTATATTAACGACATTGTCATCAATTTTCCAGGAGCAAACTTTTGACACTTTTCTAATGGTTCTAGTCTCATTATTCATTATAAAGACTCACAGTCGCTAGTTGCTCTTTCACAAAATATTGTAAATGGCATTCTCGATTGGTTTTGGTCCGACAAAACTCTCTCGAAATATGAATGAAACATTCACTTCGATCCTTAAAGAAAAAACGATGATATAGAAATCGTGGTTGATGAATGTAAACACGATTTAGTTATTTGAAATGTTACTATCGATGGCGAAATGATCTTTGAAAAAAATTCAGAAAAGAATTTTTTGCTAGGGGTTTACACATTGAGTACAAATGAGAAAGTTGCCAAAATAGTTTATTAATAATAATAATAATATACCATAGTGTCATTAAGAATAAAACTTGTAGACAAAGCTTGTGAAAAATACATACAAATGTAAGTATGGAGTATAAAACGTGAATATAAAAACACCTACATAAAAGTAAAGTTAGAACATACACTATACCTAGTTCAACATATATGTTATGTTATATATAATATAACATAAATGAACACATCCATTGAACCAGACAAAAAAAACATTTATATCCGAACAAGAATATAAACAAAAATCTTATATTACCTGAATTCAAATATGCACATTTTGTCACGTAAATTTATCATTATAGAACTCTTGCAAATTATAATAGGGTTTATCAGCCAGAAATGTTTTTACTGTTATTCTGAATATTTAGCTGGTCAAATTTGCTTGTCTTATATCTGAAGGCAAGTGATTAAACATCTTTACTCCATTGTAATAAATAGAATTCCTCACCAAATTTGTTGAAGGAATTGGCAATTTCAATGCGGTAGAACGGGTGCTAAAAGAATGGCATGAAGCCTCAAATAGGGGCATATTTTTGTAAATGAACAAAATGAACAAAGCAATCACTGTTAAAATTTTTTGCTCAGAGAATTTGTGTCTGCATGAATCACAAGATTTGATTTAACACATATACCTGATAGCCCGTTTCTGCAGAACTAATACAGACAGAAGTGCTGATGAATTGCTAACTCCCCAAAACGGTATTTCATAACGTAGGTGGGACTCAACGAGGGCGTAATACACCGTTCTGGCAGTTTTGATTCCCAAATTTATTGAAGTTACCCTCACTGCATAACATCCAGAACAAATTTTACTTTTAAGTTGTTCAATATGCTCGATAAATTTGAGCTTGTTGTCAATGTGAATACCTAGAAATTTAGATTGAGTCTCGTCATCAAGAGCACATCAAATTAGCATCACACCACTCCTTGATTTTTTTTCATATCAGTAGATATTGCATTGTGTAAATCAATTGAGTTTTTGTTGTACCACAATATCGTCGTGTCATCAGCGAAAAGAGTGAAATTTCCAGAAATGCTCAAATTTGCAGTGTCATTGACATATAATAAGAATAATATGGGTCCCAAAACTGATCCTTGTGGAACACCACTTAAAATTTCCCTTTTTTTTTCTGAAAGTCCTGTTGTTCTTACCATTTGATTCCTTCCTGGAAGGTTAGATTCAAACAATTTGAGCGTCATTTCTCTGCAGCCGTATTAGTGAATTTTTCTTAACAAGATCCTATGATCAACGCAATCAAACGCCTTAGAAATATCACAAAAAAGATCCAAAGTATCTTAGAATGTGGTACAGTGTTTTGAAGTACATATTATGAAGATGCAATCTCGATATTTTTCTTACACCCACAAGCAATTTTTGGTTTGGGCCATACAGTCTCTTAGATATTACTTCACAAACTACAAAATGTTCACCCTCATCAACCTAAACATTTTCATAAGGTTGTTACGTACAGAATATAAACATACTTATACAAACTTGGATCAGCCTGTCATCCTACCATCCAACTACGCATACAACATAGAGGCAATACTGATATTGACATTCATAGGAATATTTCCACGTCACTGATAGCATATAGTTGGAATAAGTTGAAAAATGTACTGAAAAAATGTTTAAACCCACATGTTTACTGTATGCTTGATTAATTATTCTAATACTATCTACAAATTGTATATGGGCTTTCATAAAGCGCATCATATCGTCAAATTTGGATAAAACAAACTATGTAGCTGTAGTTTATTCGCATACGCTTGCGACTAGAGAAAACCCTACAAGAAAAAGTCTAACGGAGGCAAATCATACGATCTTGGTGGCCGGATCACATCAACTCCACCTGGGAAGAACATGTCCCTAAATGGCTCGTGCAGAATATCCAATGTGGTATGAACTGTGTGGCACGTAGTATCATCCTCTTGAAACCACGTGCCTTTGGTGTCCAGATATCTAATTCACACCAAAAAAGTCAGTAATCATCGACCTATAGTGCTCGCCGTTGTCAGTGATGGCTTGACCAACGTCGTTCTCAAAAAAATATGGACCAATGAAGCACCCATTCATCCGGAAATGGGGCCTCACGCTTAAGATGATTTTTCGTTAAAAATTAAGGTTAGTTGCGAGCTGTTCCAAGCCCATTCAACAAACACACATCGTTTTGCTCGAACAAAACACCCATTTTGATGAATGCTATATGGTGATTTGGCAAAACAGACTGATTTGAAGTAGATTACAAGGAGGGTTTCTCATAATTCTCTCTGATGTAGGTATGATCTTCCGGCAAAATCCATTATGTACCACATTGCACTTCCACTGACTAAATCTAAATTCAAAGAATGGATGATTGATTAGTCTGGAGCCTCATCGTAAAAGTCCAGTCTCGAAAACGTCGTTATTCTTCAAGTAATATATCATCGGTCACAATGGCTCAAACCATAACTAATATTAATGTATTTGGTAGATTCGTTGTGCCTGCCGGACAGGCCAGTTGAAGAAAGGCCGAAGTGACAAACCGGACATTACTAGGGCAAACAGAAAACAGCTGCTCCGGAGGACGACCCGTCCTGTCACATTAATTTATGTTGTGTATAATGTCGCTCGGGTGGCTATGAAATAGTCTGGTGGCAAAATACCCTTGAAAATATCCATGAAAAAGCCGTTCCTTATTTTCATCACAATTATATAGTAGCTCTTTGTATGCACTTCCATAATAAAGGTAAAAAATGAAAGCATTTGCTGAACAGAATACGAAAAATAATTTGACGTTACTCCAAATCTAATATGGCAGATCGTCCTAGAGGACGAACTAGGTTATTTCCATGTGATTTTATGATAAATGTATCTGTTGTAAATCATTCTCTGAAATAAATAACGCAGGCCTCCGCTGATCGTCGTAAATTGTGTTTTTAGTATGGCAGCGAAATAAAGTTAAGTTCAATTGTACAGTGTAGTCACTTATTGTTAAAACCACGGGGAAAACGTTACATATCGAGTGAGAGGGCTACTGTAAAGATCACAAAAAATGAATCGACGGACTATCAAAGATGACTGACTAGTATGTTTTATACACTTCCATGATACGAGTATCAAATGTAATGTTTTTCTGAAGAGAATAAGAAAAATTACTTCACTTCAGAATATGAGGAATACCCAAAGATATTGGAATGTTTTTATGGATCCTTATGATACGGATATGAAATGAAAGGATTCAAGAGAGAAAATAATCAGAATGGCGTAAAATAAGACGTCTACCATACCAATTAATTGTATATTGTCCCATATTGTCCCCAACCACCTTTTTGTTGTATGTCAACGACTCATTGGAACAGAAAAAGACAAATATATTGCTTTGCTGACGACAGCATACTTGTCTTGCCATTATATTTGGATATTCCAGGACATCGGCTGCGGATGCACATCTTCACCGGCAGCAGGAGGTTGAATATCTCAATGAGGATCTAGACGTAATTTAGAGTTGGAGTGTAACTAACCAGGTTCAATTGAATGCCACATAAACCCAGGTATCGGTTTTCTCCAAAAAGATGAATGTTTCCGAACCGGATGAAATAATATCAGATCAGAAAATTCCGCTTTCTGCTTCGATATATTTGTTGGGAATAAAATGTAAACCAATATGTCTTGGCACAATTATGTAGCTGAAATTGCAAAGGCTGCTTCTCAAAAACTTGGAACATTACTCCGAAACAGAAAATGGTACACACCTCAGCAACTTTTGAAGTTTTATAAAGCACTGATCAGATCTTCTTTGGAGTATTGTTCTCATGTATGGAGCTCCGCGCCTGAGCCTGCCCTGAAGCTGTTGGATTCCATCCAGAAAAGAGCCATCCGTCTGATTGTAGACGCGAACATCACTACCAACCTTAATAGTCTGGAACATCGAAAAAAAGTTGGAGATTTGTCTCTCTTCAATAGATACTTTCACTTGACTTGGCACATTTGATTCCACCAAGATCGGAACGAGTTCCTTCGATTACCGTGAGGTAGTGTAACAGGATTTTTTGCTACATAGTCGTACGGTCGCTGCTTGAAGCAATACAAAAAAAAATGACCGGTATTGTGGGAAAACAATTCATAGCTTTTGCATTACGATAATACACCTACTCACTCGGCATTGCATGCCTCAGCCACCATATTCACCAGATTTGTTCACCTATACCCAAGGTTGAAAAGATCCATGAAAGGGCGGCTTTTTGCGACGATTGAGTAGTTATAAGTAAACTAAATCGCTAAGAGCGCTAAAGGATATACCAAAAAGTGCATATCAGAGACTGCTACATTTTTCTATAGTTTCACCTTATGATACTGGGATTGGTAACTTAGGAAATATTATAACTAGAAAAACGGTGTTACTTGTATGCATACTTTTTAATGAATGAATCTACCTGAAAAGGTCAAGTATGAATTCGTCGACTATATGAATAAATGATTTTTTTCGAAATTACCGTAAATATACCTAACTTTCCTTACGTAGAAATGAACAGATTCAATAATGGCGAATTATTCAGTTCAGTTTGATCGTTCATAAACTATTGAGAGTTTTTGAATTTGTTTATTTCCATGCTCTCCAACAGGTTAAGTTCCAAACCTTTCTTCTGGAAATGGAGGGATTTGAATTCATGGTTGAATTCATGTCCCTCTGTGATTAAATGAGTGGCATATGTTGAATTTATTCTTCCATTCTGGAAACTTTTTCTGTGTTCTTTTATGCGGTCTTTGAACGTTCTTCCAGTTTTTACTCATCCTGCAAACGTCTCATAATGGGTCACCCATTTAGTCCCATTCTGGCAGAGATTTTCATGGACGATTTGGAGACAAAAATACACAGTAACCCACGGTAAAAAGTTTTGTCTATTGGTATAGATATGTGGATGATATTCTGGTATGTTTCACAGGAATAAACAGACAGTTGACTAAGTTCTTGAATTTCGTCAATTTCGACAATTTTTGGTGTAGTTGCATTTGGTTAATTTGACTTTCATTCATGGCATCATCAGGATACGAAACTTAGATGTTACAAAAGAAAAAAGAGCTGCAGATAATATAGATTCGACAGATACTCGGATACTAAACTCGGACTCGGATACTAGATACATCAGTATCCGAGTGAGCCGTTAATAGTCAATGTTCATATAATTGGAATGACAGTTTATATATGAATATAGTTTAAAAAACTAAAAAACACGCTTTCAAAGAACGTCAAACTGAAAAGTTAATTTTTTCAAATAGGCTTGAAACAATAACGAACGAAAAATATTACTTAGTATTATTGTGAAAAAAGCGACAGGCGCTTGATATTCAAAAAATATGTCTCAAAGCGCCTACGCTTTTTTCACGATAATACTTGTATTTTTCGTTTGTTATTGTTTTAAGCTTATTTAAAAAAATTATTCATAACTTTTCAGTTCGATGTTCTTTAAAAGCGTGTTTTTTAGTTTTTCATACTATATTTATTTTTCAGTCTTCAGTTTCGTATGGTAAGACAGAGTGTTTTTTAGCTTTTTTTAAACTATATTTATTTTATCTAAACTTTGGGATCAATCAGCCATATATTGTTAAGGAAAATGACTTGATATTTTCCGATTCCGGAGAGGCAGCCTGAAAATCAGCTACCAAGCCCAAGGCAACAGGCGTGCAAAGGAGAGTTACATACATACATAGGAGAGATATAGATCCCGAGCTTGAGAGGTACAAACAAACAAACAAACATACATACTTACAGGTGAAGCTAATGAAAGAGTGTTGAAAAAACATACTTTTTTCAAATGAAGAAGTACCTATAAAGTGAGTTCGAGTTATATCAAAGAGGTTACGTGCAGCGCTATCTGCCCACGAGTAGATCAAGCAATAATGTCGATAATTCTGGAGTTACAAAAAAACATACATACATACAGATGAAGCTAATAAAAGCGATATTTTAGATGTAGAATGTGCTCACATAACGGTAATCTTGTAGAACGGTAGCCTGGTAGGTTGACGTTGGTGGTCAATTCCACTCAGTCAATCGACCGCTGTGCGAACCGGTGGTTTGAACCGCAAGGCCAAACGATCGGTGTTCACTTCCTCTATCGTCCAATCTATGTTAGGAATCACGCGTACGCCGAACGACACTGACAAAGGATTTCCTGACAAATTTTCTCAATCTGAAATTTGTAGATAGATAGTCTTCTAGTCTAAGAGAAGAGCTAAGGCGGAACCTCAAATACCACATTTGTCCAACATGTTAAGCTATTTGGTATAAAGTGTTAAAAGTCTCAGTGAATGTCGAAAACCTTAGTGAGGCCAAGTATTTATTTGACTCATCCATGGTTTTCAAGGTCTTTCAGGAATCACACGTTGAAAGGTAAGACGTCGTTAGTCCTTAAGTCGCACAAGTTTCGACATTTGAGAGTTGTCGTTCGAAGGGAAGCGACAGCTGGTTTACAGAAAAACAGATTTTCAACAGATTATATTAACTAGTCATTAGATAGTTACCGTTTCAAAATGAAATCGACATGCTTGTCAAAAAGAATCTGATAAAGTAGATCAGCTTCCAATTCATTTCCACCTATCTACTTATCGATTTCGCTTTTTCGCAATTCGAAAAACTAAAAAGGCAATCAATTTTCGGCGATAGTCTTTTGATCTTCGAGAATGTTCAACTAATTCGAGATAAATTACCAAATTTATTATTTTTTTAATCTAAGGCAAGAAGCTACTCCTCTCTAAATTCGTTTTCGATGACTCAACAAGTTCGAAAGTCCATTTATTATTGTCGACAGAATTTCTTTCACCTTCTCACAAGTCATTAATGAAGTGTGTATCTGAAATGCGAGTGACAGCCAACCAAAATATGTTCACTGAACCGCCGCTAACTTGCTTTTTGGTTCGGTAACTCAATAGTTTCTATGTCATTGTTCCTTCGAAACCGTTTCCGGGTACACGGCTATAATTCAACCTCACGCATGACTTTACGGGGTACCATTATTCGAACGAACAGGATGAAATATAATTCTAGGTGTTTTCATTTTCTGAGAGTAGTAAATCTGTGGAATAATAGTAGCCGTGACGTCTGGTATTGTGAGAGCCCTCGTTTACCCGCTGGTTCTGAATTACACGCAAAATTGCACAGAGAGATCTATTTTCGAATGACATCATGACGGCGAAAAATTTGAGGATATCCACAGCAGGGTGTCGGGTTGATTTATAGAACGGTGGAGAAATGCTGCACCTTTAGGTATGTTCACTATTCAAATCGTGTTACGGTGACGAATGGGGATGAGTATCACCGTTGTGTCGTTAATGTTCAGCTCAGAAACTGATCGCGATTTGACTTTTGAAATCCGATATTGGTGCAGTTATAATTACTTTAAATTTTTGTTTGAAATTTGGCGTCCTCGAACAAGTTCTAATAGTAATAACGAGTGTGATAACAACGCAGACTTTTTTTTCTGATTGACTCGGACGTTACTTGATGAAGACCCATAGTAATTTCACAAACTACACCTAAACGATTTGATCTCCACAAACTTTATTGAAAAAATAAATCACAACATGTTTCGCTAAACATTAGCTTTTTCAAGTGATTAATACGTATTAATTTGTGGAGATCAAATCGTTTAGGTGTAGTTTGTGAAATTACTATGGATCTTCATCAAGTAACGGCCGAGTCAATAGGAAAAATAATACTTGAACGACCCTTGATATACAAACACGTATGTTTTTCTCGGACAATGCTAAGTAAATTTCTAGAAATTTTTGGAAATATAATTTTCATTTCGTAAATTCAACGAGCAAATTCAAGAGCAGCAGTATCGTCCAGGATTTTTTTTTATTCTTTAAAAATATTCAATATAGGTGAATAAATGGGCTAACATCTTTTTGACTTTCACAGTTGAACAGGCCAACACGAAATTTGAAAAAATAGCACTAGTCTAAACAACGAAAATATACTAAAATCTGATCCTTGCAAAGTTCACTTCTATTGCGAAACAATAGTTATTTCCAATTCAATTTCCATTTGAATCCAGCAGAATCTCTTACCCTAGATTTGTGACCCACTGAGTCTTCAAATATGTTTGCACAAGAATACATTGAGATGTATCATTTCGGGGGGTAACAATCTTCACGGTTTAATGCAATATTCAATAAAATTTTAAAATTAGATCAATTACAAAATACGACTTGTACTCATTACAAAACCGTATCAACCATTGCAGGTTATTAGCAATGGTACTATGATAATAGTAAGTGATCTGGTCAGATTCAGATGATACTGTAAAATTTGATCAGCTTCAAAAATTTCATAAAGTTTTGCAGGTTGCGTTTTTCGAGATTTTGTTGAATGTTCGATAAACTAGGAAATGGTCGTTCATTGTTGAACCTGAGATATTTTTCATAAGAAGATGTTGAATGGTTAATTTGGTGTGACCTGGAAAAGATGACCTGGTTTATTTTATTCAATCATTTGAAGCTGTAGGGTATGATGCCTGGGTGAATTTCCTTTAGATTATCGTTGGAATTTTGTCACCTGGCACGCTAGAGCTTTTTTGTAAATCTCTCAATTTTTTCTTCGAAATCGTAATAGGGTATTTAGAGATTTTTTTTCGTTCTGGTAACAGTAGATGCTTTCAGCAACAGCAGTATTTTTTAGGTTATTCAATGTAGCTAGTTTTAATTTTATTTTATTCATTGTAGAATCGAGTGCTTTGGGTATAATTGAAAGATAGTTTGTGTAATTGATGACTTGTTAATTTTGTGGAAATTCATGATCAATTCGAAGAAATGAATGAAACACTTTGCTACTAGTGAAAATTGGACGAAAGTGTTGTTTCATTTATTTCATTAAAGTAATTGAGAGATATTGCGTACTGAGCTAAAAAAATTAGTAGATAGAACTGTTTTGTCACTGTTTGCTTGTGATATGCCTTCCGCCATGACATATCACTCTCCTGTGAATGTTGACATCAAGATGACAGGATATAAGTGAGTTGGGCGACGGAATCGCTATTTTCGATTTTTGAAGCATAAGTAAATATTTTATTATAATATGTTTACTCAGCCTGGAGTTTGTGGAACAGTTGTTTGTATACGGAATTAGATGTTTAGGATTTTCGACATTTGGTGAGGATTGAAGAGGAATAACGTTCGGAAAGTCAATTCCATATTTGATGAAGCGTCCGAAGTATGGTAATGTTTCGTTGGGATTTCGTAGTGAAAACTCCGTGAGATGTTTTGAGAAAGTGTTCTCATGAGTTAGGTTTAACTGGTTGGCGGATATTTTCGCAGCGACGGACAGGCACACGTACTGTCTCCAGATGTTCAAGGAGGTTCGTCTGCTTCCACATAAAGGCTTTCTACATAACTTGTGCTGAATGCTCCGAGTGCGAGTCTCATGTCTGCGTTATGGATCATGTTCAACTGTTTCAATAGAGATTTCCTGGCAGTTTCATGTGTAATTGAACCGTAATCAATTTTAAAGCTAATGAGAGTTCTGTAAATCTTGAGGAGTGTAGTGCAATCGGACCCCAGTGTTGTCTTGCTAACAACTTCATCAGGTCGAGTCATTCTGGCACGATACTTTCAGATAAAGCATTCCATTGAAGTTTCTTGGCGAATACCATCCTCAGAAATATGTGCTCATTAACACACTCCAGAGGCTGTTATGAAAACTCAAAACTGATTTTTTTGTCTCGTTTTTGTGTGAGAGGAACATGCACTGAGTTTTCGAGCGAGAAAAGTTGAAACCCGTGGTTCTCGACCACTTTTTCAGATTAGTTATTGCATTTTGGTGTATAATGTATAGTAACTGTATAATGAGTGTAGTTGTTGGTCATATTGGCATAAATGCCAAACATATTTGGTGGTTTGACTATATAACTTATGTTCTTGCCGAAATTTGAAACACGATGATCTTTCTAGAAGAGATTTACTTGATGCCGATATGTTTTGAATACATGATCAAAATAGTAAAATCAAGAACGTTTACTATCAGAGAACGTACTTGATTCAACTTGGGAAAGAAAAGTTTTGACTTTCTATTTCTCGATCTGTATACGGAGAAAATATTAAAATCTTTCAAAAAACGGAAGGAAGCAATCAATTTCAAAAAATTAACTCTACAAAAATGAGTTGATCACGCAAAGAAGTAACTTCCAGAAATAAACTGAAAGGAAAGCACTCTCAAAACGGCTACTTTCATATATAAACATTATATTACACGAAAGTAAAATACTGTTGAAATAGATACTTCCATATGAACACTTAATTATACAATCTCTATTGAATTTGTATTCTCAACATTCGTTATGGAATTGATTCAGATATCATTCCAAGATTTCCAAATTGAAGGAAAAAATCGCGTTGTTACCAGTTGAGCGTATCGAGTAGGTTTGAAAATGCAAGAAAATTTTTTATTCTTCAATAATAACATTATCCCTCAGATAATTATTATCTCTCAGAGATAAATTATAAGTTCACGTAAAGCAGATTGTATCATACATAACGCATAATATAAACTATTGCTTATGTAGAGGTGACGTTCCTGACACTTGCATATGTGGGGTTGTAAGACCACTTCCGGAAAAGTTCAATCTCAAAGAATTGAAGGACTTAAGTGTAATGAGTACTTTGTCAACTCTTTTTACGCTTTTGGAGACAGCTTTAGGGCTGAACAGAATAATTTTTCGGTGGAACACTCCTTGATTCCGTCGGTTCAATCTAGATTCCAACGTGAATACTTATAGTCGTTCAACTGCACTCTTACATATCGTTGATTCGTTATCAGGACTACCGACCAAAGAAAGTGTACAATATTAGCTCTACTCGACTTCGTCAGAGCTCGTCATACCCTGGAAGTTATGTTTGCTATTTTAGATTACTTGGGTTTGTACTAAAAATTATTTGTACGGTAGTAGGCGCCGGCAATTGCATTGCTCAATATTGTTTCAGAAAATATTAATATACCCCGTATCTTTTAAACGAAACACTTTTCAGAAAAGATGTGCAAAATATGAATATTAAACACATCTTCCTTTCAGGAGAGAATTTTTTAAAAGTTGATTTTAAAATGTTCTGCACACCGACTTCAAACTGCTGATTTGAAAGAAAGCTGATAGAACATTTTTCATATATTATGTAAAATACCTAACCTGACCTAACAAAGAACTTATACAAACTAGTAAAGGACAAAATTATTGGAAAAGCTGACATGAATAGACGGAAGTAAAAGTTAAATAAGCTATGAACCTGTACTTGCAAAAGTTCTATCTTGAAAATACTCTCCTTGAAAATATCCCTATGGAATTTTATATTATCAAAATGTAAACAACAGATTATTCCCTAATTACAGGAAAAATTCATAAATCCTTTCAAACAAGGTATACTTACTCGTATTTCTACCCCACCGTAACGTGACACCAGCGGAAACTTCCGGAATCCGGAAGGGTCTATTTGAGTAACGTTTCAGGAAGAGGCATAATGTTTCTGCAGCAGTTTGATAGATGTGAAGAATTCGGAGAAAAGGTCCTCTAAATGGAGACAAAATTATGTTCCAACTTTTGGAAACCGAATTTATCGTAGAATATGCCTGTTTTCCATAATCAATGTTATTTTCGAATAAAAGTCGTATTAGAAAAAATACAACTGGATACACGAAATAAGTGTGTACCTGAAGACTGATCAAAATAATTTGAACAATATGATTTCATTTCATTTTTTAATTATGTTCTTCATTATTATTTTCTTCAAAAGTAATATAATCCAAAATAATTCAATGAAATTAATTTTTATCATAACAAAGTTCAATGAAATGTTTACAAATATGGATGAAATATAAAATAAAACCACGAAGAAGCAGTTTCGAATGAGAGCAAGTAAATTCAGAATCTAAACCTCTTTGAACTTAAAATTAAAATTTGAGGTCATACAGTTGTTACTACTTTTAAGTTGAGCCCATGGAAACTTTATCTGCCCTTGAATGAATTTTCTATCAACTTTCACTAGTTCTATGAACTCAAGAGAATTCATGTAACTATTATTTAGACTTTATAATGACGTATAGACGTATAATGTAGTGCTCTGTTCATTTCAATTGAAGAAATTCGAGTTTCAATTATGGAATATCATCAACTTTAGGTTGATGATGGTCACTAACTTGCACTGACGAGAAGCCAAATAGCCCGAAACCGGTCTGCAAGTGTGCCAGTTTCTATAATTGAAAACCGATTCCAGCACTTGTATCGCCAACATCATATGCAGGGAATACTTCTGTGAACAGTCCTGCACTGACACCTGTTGGATAAAATCCAACGCCCTTCGTGGTATTACCCAGATGAATACTTGTTTTCTGAATGGTCTCAGTTCATTAACCTATTATGTAGGTTGGTCGATACTGGCTTGAACAAATTGTTCTTTTAGTTAATTTGATTCACAACCAGTCTTCAAGAATGCCCACTGAGTATATGTGAAGGTTTCTTTTCTTATACGAGGAATTAGGAGAATTTTGGATATGCGGTTGGTTAGTACCTTGTTTACCAGATGGAGCGATGACAAATTAGTTGTTGCTCGTTCGCTTCAGCTTGGTTAGAGGAATGATACTCTGAAAGAAATTCGATTTTTAATTATGGATAATTATCAATTGTAGGTTGATGATGGCCACTACCTTGCACTGACGAGGCGCCAAATAGCAGGAAACCGTCCCTATTATTGAAAATTGATTGCATCAGGAAATAATTATGTGAAGAATCCTGCACTGACACCTGTTAAATATAATCCAACGCCCTTCGTGCTATTATCCAAGTGAATAATTGTTTTTTGATAGGTGTCAGTCCATTAACTTACTGTGTAGATAAATCGAGACACTTAGATAGGTAATTCAATTCTTTCGATTTTTCTGAATGAATTCAGGAACTCAAAATTGCTTGACCCCTTCGTTTGAAATTTCGTTCAGGATACTTCTTGTTTGAGAAATATCGCTAAAATATCCAAAGTTTTCTCGTATTGATTTTCAGGGAACTAGGTGTGGAGATGGTATTTAAAAAAAAGTCATACACTTCAGAGCCTTCAAGGAAATCCAAAGGACGAAGTCAAAAATTCGAATAAGTCTGGAATTCACAAAATTGAATGCAAGGACTGCGATCAAACTATTATGGACAGACTGAAAGATCTATTGAAATAAAATATAGGAAACACTTAGCATACCTAAAATATGGAAGACTAAAAAATTCAGCAATCGCCCATCATATTTTGCAACAAAACCATTTCATAGACTTCAGTTCATTGAAATTTGTTAGAAAAGTTAACAACAACAGGCATCTATATGCCTACGAGAGTGAAGAAATAAGTGAAAATAATAATATTATGGATAACGATGGTGAACCAATACCTAATAATATATACTATATGGCTTGTTGAAATATTTCAATTATCAGTTTTACGTGACTATTACATAAGGCCACATTGTAAAATCAATTTGAGACTAGTAGATAAGGCAACATTGTAAAATTGATTCAAGATAATTGAGACGCAG
>WOGO01002092.1:0-16522 GCA_015342085.1 Leptinotarsa defecta | reverse complement strand
GATTAATTCAGATTTGAATTTGGTAATATTTTAATCATTGATTTGTTTTCTCCATATTTTTTCAGGTGAATCACAATTGGCTAGTAAACTTATATATTGACCACAGTGATCTGACAGGCATGGTTCAATTATACCTGTTTTGAAGGAAGCATTTTCAAGATTTGTCAAAATATTATCTATACAAATTGAAGAATGTGTAGAAACTCTGGTATATTCACTTATGGTGACCTCAGTATTGAAAGAACTTATAAGACAAATCGATTCCTGTAGTTCACTTGACTTCGAATTGAAATTCATATTGAAATCTCCACAGATGATAATTTTCTGACACGGTTTTCCAAATTATACAGAAACTGTTCATAATAACCATTACCTGATCTATAACAAGTGATTATTATTGATGTAAAAGAAATAATCTCAATACCACAAAATTCGGAATTCATTTCGCTATTGAAATCATCACAATCAATAACCCTATATCCCAAATTTGATTTAACGAAAATAGATACTCCTCCGTGGTTCCTAGAACTTCTAGAAAAATAAGACGCCAAAGAATAATCATTAATATTAACGAGTATAAGAGTGTTTGTAACCAATGTTCAAATAAACAGATCACTTCAAAGTTTACATTTTCTAAAAAACAATTTAACTGATTTATTTTATTGGAGAGACTTTGAACATATAGATGAAATATAGATAAATTGTGTGTCCATTTGTGGAGAGTATTAATTTTTCTAGAGTTTTCTTCACAGAGGTGATTGATTCTTTTTCCTCCGGTGAAAAAACCTATTTACTAGTGCTCCTTTCGGTCACACACTTGGTGCCAATGCCTTAGACAGGTTGTCGTGATCAATTGTAATTTTAAATGATGAGTAGTAGTTGGGATACAATTTAATTGATCAACTGTCACTTCCGGAAAAGAATCAATCAACAAAGATTTGAGTTCTTCAACCGTCATGTCTGGATATAATTTACAAGAATGTAAAATGCTAGTTTCTGTCGTATTTTCACGTGAATGTTGTCTTTTTCTTGCATTAGTCCAACAATTGGAATGTTCTTTGCTTTTTTCTTCTTTTTGTAAGAAACACGAACGAACTGATCATCACTTTCTTCCTCAATGTTTGAATGCTTGACCAAGCAAACACACTATGACACCAGAGTGTGTTTGCTTGGAATTGGGTATAATAGTTCCCTGGCTCACATCAGTCTTCAGTTTTACAGTGAGTTTCTGATTTTCGTCTGTAGATGGCAAATGACGACTTGTATAAGGGTTCTTTATTAATAAATTCAAAAGTTCAATTTGAGCTTTTAAT
Source organism: Leptinotarsa defecta (assembly GCA_015342085.1). NCBI lineage: Eukaryota > Metazoa > Arthropoda > Insecta > Coleoptera > Chrysomelidae > Leptinotarsa > Leptinotarsa defecta. The sequence goes on along the minus strand of WOGO01002092.1, from coordinate 15,209 downwards.
GACTGAATAGTGTTCTGTTGTTGGACAATTATGCGTTCCTTGTGGTCTACTAGATATTTTAAATATAATATTTCATTCATACCCCTCAAAGCATCGGTTTAATCGATGTCACCAGTTTCGAAGGTCATGTCAGTCAATGGTCAAGACCATTTAACTTTGTTTCACAAGATAATTGATAGTAAAATGCCGCCTTACTTACACCAGAAAATTACTTTCAGAACTGATGTGCATAATATCAATGTGGGGTATAAATGCCGACTAACTCTGCCGCCCCTTCGCACAGAAGGAGTTTCAACTACCAGATCTGTGCAATTTAAATTGACATTTCCGAGCACATGAAACGAGATGACTTCAACCGTTTCAATAAATACCAATTTCAAAATATTCTTACTATCTTCAAAATATTATCGAACCAATAGCTACCTACTTATTAGAAATCTACGAATAGGCATAGTATCTTGAGATAATTTTCTCTTTTCTGTTTATTTCTTCGCGTACTAGGTGACATTTGTAAGGTGGAAGTTGAAGAACAATTGAATAATGTGAATTGAACTTGGCCTTTCATATTCATGTAACAATTAAATTGCACCTGATTAATTTGCTTGAAATGTATTCGAAAATAATAAAGACGAAATTATTATTATTATAAATGGGGATTTAGTCCGAATCAGCAGGTATAAAAGCGTATTCGCTGAATGTTATACAGTAAACTTCACAAATGAACTTTTCAAAGTTGTGAAAATCAATAATACATAGCGTATAACGTATGAGCTAGATATGAAAGGACAGCCGATCGAAGGTTGCTTTTATAAAATGGAATTGAATAAGACGGAAGATTCCAATACACATTTGGTGGAGTAAGTTTTGAAGTGGAACGCACGTCGCTTATTCGTGAAGTGGCTAGGATTCTCTGAAGATCACAACTCATGGGTCGATGAAAGTTCCTTAGTTCAATTGAATCATTGTTGTAGTCCACACAGGATCTATCATTCTCACTCAATAAATAGTACCGTGACCCCTTACCGAAAAAATGAAACCGGTAATTTCCAAGCAATTAATAATGATAATAATAATTTATTCTCCTCTTGTTTTACATTTTTGTATATACATATGACAGTGCAGTGCAGAAGATAAACAGGGAAGGGAAATAAATGACAAACCTACAGAAGATCAAGTATGTGCGTAAGGAATTAGACGGGGAGGTTCAATTGAACCTGAAGTTGATAATGATAATATAACATAGTACATATAAATAATATAAAATATCCAAATAAACAATACCTAAGTCTATAGTTGATAAAAGTGTTATGACTATAATATAACAATAGTTATTTGAAGAAATATAAGAAGAAGAAATATAGGAATACAATACAATACAAATACACTCAAGAAAGTGGCAAACCATAGGTACGTGTTTCGGGCTTTTGGCCCATCATCAGTATGGTGCAGCCAAGTGTAAGCCGCATATTTGTGGTTTCACTTAATAGATCTTGTGTTCACAAGAAAACTATAAAAATCACCACGGAGGCAGTTATAGCTACTGGCGTGACTTCCGGGTCCAGGAAATAATACAAACACGAGGGTTAGCGAGCTTGATATAGATGAAGAAGTTAATAATCAGACATAGCACTCAAGAAAGTGGCAAACCATAGACACGTGTTTCGGGCTTTTGACTCATCAGTATGGTGCAGCCAAGTGTAAGGATGGGCAACACTCGGTTACCAGAAGAAAGAAATACAAATGCACGTAACCACCAGCAGGAGCCAGCCGCACATTTGTGGTTTCAGTTAATAGATCTTGTATTTACAAGAAAACTATAAAAATCATCATGCAGGTAGCTATAACTACTCATCATAAAACTAATTACTTATAATTTAAAAATTCATTTCATTCAACATTCATTTCAAGTATTCTATGTGATTGTGAGTTATTTACTACTTGCTCACATTTGTATCTGTCATAGAAACATGAACCACATTGTATCTTCAATATTCTTTTTCCTACTTCGACTCGATGTCGAGGATAAATTACAATCTCGAGGTCAAACTTCCTGTTTGATATCATATCATGTGCTCATAGCTCAAGGTCGTTCAGGGACAGGGTTAAGGTCGGGTGACGTCATTCAAGATAAACGTCAAGTGGTGGAGGGAGGTTTAGAACCGTCGTTAGCACTCAACTGAAATATATACGAAGGTTCTGCAGATATGCCTGAAACCCAATACCAATTGAACATTGAAATGTATCTACCAATCACGGCACAATCATGGCTTTCTGCTTCGATAAGTTTGTTGGGTTCTACAGAAATGAACTTTAAACGTTCAAGCCAGTCTCGAATATACCTACACAGTAGGTTGAATCGACTGACTGGCTTAAACGTTTAAAGTTCATTTCTTCGGAATTGTTTACTGCTAGTCTTCAAGCATAGCCCACTGACTAATGAGAAAGTTTGTTGGGGTTAAAATGGATACCAATATGTCGTGACACAATCATTTCGCTGGAATTGCAAAGGCTGCGTCTCAAAAACTAACACTGTTCTGAAACAGAAAACTATAAACACATCAGCAACTTCTGATACTTCATAAAGCTCAGATCAGACCTTATTTTGAGTATTGTTCTCAGGTATGGAGCTCTGCCCCCAAATATACCTTGAAGCTGCTGGATTCCATTCACCTGATTACAGACACCAACATCACTTGCAACCTTTATAGTCTGGAACATCGAAGAAAGGTTGAAGATTTGTCCCTCTTCTATTGATACTTCAACGGAAAGTGTTCAAGTGACTTGACACATTTGATTCCACCAAGATCGGTACACATCAGACATACTCGACGGCTGCTCATCGTTTTGAGGTTCAACTCAGTACACCTTGGACAACACTGTTTAAGAACTCTTTCATTTGGAGAACGGCGTTTATGTGATATAAACTTCCTGAGAACGTTTTTCCAAATGGATTTAATCTCCAGCGATTCAAATCCGAAGTGTTTCACTACTTTCGTACAGGCACCGCTCTGAAAGCGTGTCAAAGATTTTCCTGTAGTGTTTGTGTTTTGTTTTTAAACAAAATATTTGAGTTACGAAAAATTACCTCTGAACTCTTGAATGGTTATACGTGCCATTTTCTAGCTGATTCCACTATTGCTATTTTGGAAACGGTAAGACTTACAAGGTCCTTTAAATTGGAAAAAAGTTCACTATTTAGAAAATATTCCATTTCGAATGATATAAAAAAGGCAGACGACCTTTTATTACTATTTCATATTTGTTAAAATCTGATATAAACCAATTATTAATGTGACGTTTCTTTCATTAGATTTCATCATTAACTTATTTTTTCAAATACGAATTTCAATTTTTTTGCATCGATTTGTCACTGCAATAACAAATTTTGCTATGTATCACAGTAGAGATTAAATCTAATGAACGAAATGTCATATGGAAAATTGGTTTACATCAGATTATAACGAATATGAAACCGTAATAAAAGTTTCTCTGCTTTTTTCGGTATATCACTCGAAATGGAGGCGGTAGAGTCACAAAACGAAATTCGTAGTTTCATTTACTTGGAATTAACAAATTAGAAAAAACTACTCACTGACGTTTCGATCACTTCGAATAGTAGATTAAAACGCTTCTTTTGTTGGACGCTTACTGATTTACGTAAAATTTAATACATCCAGTATTCAACACTACTACTATCTATGTCACACTAACTAATAACTGAGAATGGCTAGAAAACGTTTTTTGGTGCTGACCATAACATAATCTCGTTTCACTTATTGAATATTGGTGGTTATCACAAAGATCTATCCATCTAATATTTAGTGAAAAGGTAATTGCTTTTGATACTATGTATACTAATAACAAGTAAAAAATGTCTTGATATCTGCCAACGTGAATGGATAAAAATTTTCAAAAGAAATGATGGCTCTTATTGATAATAAGTGACCTTGATATCGTTTTTGTTATGAAAATGACGTTACTATTCTTTTTATAATCACTGCAGCTTTACGAGCTTATTGCCTTTTTCCTTTATGAATTTCACTGAAAGAAAAGTCCAATAAGATACTAGTTTTTGAATTAGTTTGTTAATGTCCTTTGTTGTCATATCCTTTTGGACTCAGTTTTGGTTGACCTTAAACTGCTTGCAGTGATATAATACTTCACATTTGCTTCATACATTACGAGCTAATTTTGTCCTTACGTGGAAAGTAGGTATGTTATCAGTATTCCACTAATTAACCCGAACCGTTTCCTTCTCATTTGAAGCCGTTTTCTGGTTTTTCCTTAGACTGTTCCTTCACAAAGGTTTTCCCATGTGTGTTTTGATGGTATAATTTCCCAGTATTATTTATTCATTTATGTTTTATCCATTCCATGATTTGGTCTCGTACCAATTACTCTGCTATCTCTACAGCTGGTTCTGAGCCTATGGAGTTGATGATCAGCTTTTCCGTTTCGAGATTCTTGTGAGTCCTATAGTCTGCCCTATAGTCTGCCAGTTCCTTCAAATCTTAATGCGTTTCCAGACTAGTTTTGGAGTTCTGCTTAAAATCTGTTTATAATCTGTTTCTCCGTTAATCAGCTGTCACCCTCATACGAACGACAACTCTCAGAAGTTGAGAAACTTGTGCGAGCTACGGACTAACGAGGTCTTACCTTTTAACGTGTGATTCTTAACATGGGAAGTTACTTCTTGAGTTTATCAAAGCGCCGAGTGCCGCCTGGCTATCTGAAAAAATATTGAATTATTTAGTTAAGGCCTAAAATTATTATTCGTTGCGAGCATTGCAAGATTACACATATTTTCGCCTAGAAGGCGGATGTGCATTGACGGAGACGAAGCGAGGAGCTGTTATGTAAATTCCACAAAAAAATTGTGGAAAATAAAGATAGCTATATTTTGGAAACTATGAATAAAATACAGGGTGTTCATTGATATACAAAAAATATAGAATAGATTAGATTATACTTTTTATTGATCAAGTTATTACACCTTAGTGCTATGACAAGTTAATAGTGTATAAAATAAATGTAAATTACAATTCAAATTACCGAAAAGGAGTAGGTGGTACATTAAAATTGTGTATGATATAAGCTCAAAATAAAGTAAATAAATATATAAATGTGAAAATAAAAATGTAAAAATAAAGTTACATAGAGACAGTATCTACATGGAAGATAGTCTCAGTAAAGCTGAAGTCTGACGCATCATTATAAGCATTTTCTGAGAGATATTTTTCAGTTTCCATTTAAAATTAGAGGGTTGCATTTTTCATTGATTGGAGCAGTGAGTTCTACAATGATATGTATGAGTTGCATCTCCTTGTTATTTCTAGTCTTTGGTTTGGTGCTCTAATATTATCCTTGTTCCTAGTATTATACGAATGGTTGTTACTGTTTGTAATAAACTTTTCGTAAATTTTCTTGAATGTGTATCAAATTGCAGTATATTATACATGATGGCAGAGTTAATATATAGAACTTAATAAACCAATTTTAACAGCTCTTCATTTGATCCATTCCAGCTAAAACTCTGATTGCTCTTTTTTGAATTTCAAATATTCTCGAGATATGAACAGATGTGCCCTAGTTTATCAATCCATAAATTAAGGAACTATGAAACATTGTATGATAAGCGGTATGGGCAGCTTCATAACAGACTTTATTTTTCATCTGCCTGATTGCGTAGACCTAGCATGATAGATTTTTTGCTAGTTTGTCAATATGGGGTTTCCAAGTTAACTTTGAATTTATGGTTACACCCAGACATGTGTCTTGCTTTCATTCACACATAGGCTATTCGCATTAAACCAGTCCGCAGCTTCTTGAATAACTCGCTTTTTAAATTTTGATGACTCTTCAATATTTTTCCCCAAGGGGGAAAAAAATGTCATCGGCGAATAGCATTGTGAACTTTGTCATTGAATTTGGCAATTAATGAATATAAATCAAGAAAAGTAGTGGCCCAAGCACACTACCTTGTGGAACACCATTCAATATCGTTTGTAAGCTACTGAGTTCTTCATTATATGGTACACATTGTTTTCTCTCATTCAGATATGATGCTGGCAGATTCTTTGCTATGCCTATAAATCCAGTTCGACGCAGTCGAACGCCTTGCTCAGATCGAAGAATATGCCAAGTGTCGATTCTGTGTTTTCGAAACCATCAGTTATGAACTCGACTAATTCGAGCACTGCTTTCGACGTGCTTCTTCCTTTCCTGAATCCAAACTGTCTATCTGTCAAGACATTTGTGTACTCCAAATAATTTATCATTCTTATTGCCATTATTTTTTCTACAATTTTTGCAATTACCTACTGGAAGTAGTGCAATTGGTCTGTAGTTTGAAGGAGGATTGATATCACCACTTTTGAAGACCGGAATTTTCTTTGTAAGTTTTAGTTTTGATGGAAATACACCAGATTTCAGAATCAAGTTTTCAATACATGTAATTGGTCGTAGTAGCAAATAGATTTTCTTTGTAAATAACCACTGAGTGATTGCAAATATCAAGCGAAATACACCAGATTTCAGAATAAAGTTGACAATACATGTAATTGGTCGTAGTAGCGCAGATGGATTTTCTTTGTACATAACCACTGAGTGATTGTAAATATCAAGCGAGCCTGAGTTTTTCAGAGATTTCATGATTTCATTCACTTCCAGGGCTACATTTATGAAAAAGTCATTGAACTGCTTTGATGTAAGACAAGAAGAGCTATTCGTGTGATTATTACTACCTATGTTTTTATTTATAAGCTGCCAGATTTTTTTGTGCATTGTTAGATTCGTTCAGTTGTTTCATCTCCTTTTCTCTGTTCATATTCATAAGTAATTGTTCGTATTTATATTTTTTGATTTTTTTGATTTAAATTTCTGATTTAATTTTCTCACAGCTGTTAAAAAGTTTCAATTGATCGTTCAGTTTCTAAATTTAATTTTTTGCAGCAATTACTTCTGGATATGAATAAATGCTAGAGTCACGCTTAGAATTCATTCTGGCTTTCTACTGACTACTCTACTCTATAATATTCTGACTACTATACGGAAGTCAGAATGACTTCATTCTAACTTCCATATAGTGGTTCAGGATATTATAGTAAACTTGGATCATCTCGTTTATCTCATATTGTTTAAATAGTTCAATCCAATTTCCTGTTGTTGATTTATCGAAGAATAAAGTTTTGTTTGCAAAATTTGTGTTCAAAATTATTTTATACCTATTTTTGTAGAATCTCTCGTTCTGTGTTGATACTTATAATTCGAGAATAATGGTCAGATAGATGGAAGTCAGAAATTTTTGCTGCCTCAACATCAAAATTTGTGAACATATTGTTGATGCATGATTTTGAATTAACATAAATTCTAGTGTAGCCCAAAATTTGTTTGGATAAGCCAAAAGATGAGAGTATGAGTTTAGAATCTGACGCGAAGTCAATATTGAAGTCACCACCAATGACTAGATTGAAAGTTCTAAATTTTTTTGATAGTATTAGGAACATGGTAGAGATATTATCTTTGAAAATATTTATATCTCCACATTGGGAGCGATAGATAGATACGACAATACATCTTTGTTTTAATATCTTAATGTAGCAAGTTTTAATATTATTATTATTATTTAATAATATTCATTCGAAGCATCAATTTTTTCGAACAAAATATCATTTCTAACAAAAATACATACCCCTCCGTGATGGTATATGGATTTCGAAAAGGTACTAGCTAATATATAACTTTTCATTTTACAAAAAAGTGCTACATCACTGCTCAGCTAATGCTCACCTAATAGTACAATGCCAAAATGATGTTGCAGTACAATTGCTTCAAGTGAGTTCAGCTTAAATCTGAGACTTTGCATATCAACATGCATTGTCTCAAGTCGAGTTTCCGCTTTCCTAATTCTAAGAAAGTTGTAACGGGGATTCTTTACCTTGATTTCATTGGCTTCCTCACAATTTATCACATCAATATCTTTGTCGCGTACTGCAATACTTCTATTGACATCCTCACAGACCTCTCTATCACCATATTGCCCCATATTTACTCTTTTTAGACCCAGGTGGATTTCCTTAGTCTCTAGTATAAACTTTTTTACGTTATCGCAAATGCACATTTTACTGAATTGAAGGGGTTATATTTTTAGGAGTGATTAATTATTGGGAAAGAAAGTTTTTGGCTTTCTATTTGTATCAAGATGGAGTAGTAGAAAGCCAAAAACTGTCTGTCCCAAAAAAACACATTTTACTATTTGATACTTTTGGGACTACTAGAAATTTGATAGATGTATTTCTTGTTGAGTTGCTATATCTACCTATATATCTATTCACATAATTAATAATCATTCTGTCAAGGGGGCGGTTTTGTTTGGTGATGATCAAGTGATTTGTAAATTTACTGATAGGTACTATATTTTTAAAAGCTCTGTAAAGACATACCTGATTGCTGATATTATCAGAATTGAACATCACAAGAACAAAGTCACCCGGTTAAATAGGTCCTCTGTTAGCTTGGAGATTTCAACATTTAATTGCATGTGTTTCTCAACTATAAGGTCTTCCTTATTAAGAAGTGTTTTAGTAACTCTAGTAAACCCTTTTGAATAGTCATCCCCCAGAATGAATACCATTTTCCTTCACAACATTATTTTTGTTATTTGTTACCGTGTCTGCAGTGTTCAAAGATTTTTTAATCTTACAAGAATCTAGCAATTCAGTTAGTACTCCATTTTTAGGTCCTACATTTTTGTTTTTGCGATGTAGTCGTTCTGTGTCTGACACCCTGTATTTTGGCTCTGCCGTTTCAGGAGAAATATTTGGCTTTGGCAACAATGTAGTTGTATTTGCTGTCTGGGTTGATGCATTATTCACTCTGAGTTTAACTATTTTTTCACTCTCAATTGTTTTTACACTTGTCTGGATAATGGCATCTACAAAAACCGCTCTCCTCGATTCTATTTCCTTATCTCTGAGAGTTTTTATTATAACTTCTAATTCGCAGATGTTGTTTTGCAGGCACTCTCTTTATTTTATGAAATTATTCTCCATTTCAAATGCTTCATCACAGTATAATTTATGTTCCCGGCTCATCTTAGTTATAGTATCATATTGTGATTGTATTTCTCTTTTCAGATCTTCTATTCCTTCATCTCTAGTATATGTGTCGATATTGGTTTCATTGGAGATATTACAGTTTTTATAGATGATCTTATGGTCATTTATGTGGGTGAAAGACTGGTATGAACAACTGGTATGAAAAACACCGGTACACTTTGTGCACACATAGTACCCATTAAGTGGTTTTTTCTTACAGCAGTAAAATATGAAATTAACATTTTTACTGGAGCGCTCCGATAATCACTGTTCACTTCAATGTTAATTGCTGGACTCATTCGTAAAGTTGATGTTTTCCTATATGTTTTCACTTTATTGATTTACTTCGAAAGAGTTGTTTGGGTTTATACCAAGTGGTTCGGCAGTTATGGTAAGATTTATGTCTCAAAATGAATTCATTCAGCACCCAATACCTCTTTCTTGAATAAATGGAATGAGATAATTTTTGGAAAAAATATACCCGAGAATAGTGTTTTTTCATTTGGTAATAATAATTAAACAGAGTGGAAATTTTTCCATGCAGGGGCAAACATAACTATTATTTCAGTTTTATTCAAACGGAACACCCTGTGAAGAAGGCCATATAAGAATAAGAATTGTTATGTTCTTTGTTTACATTTGAGAAAGCTGAAGGATATTTGTTTCAAAAATTTTCTCATTCCTATTTTGTGACATAAATCTAACCATAACTTCCGAAACAAATGCCAAAAATCCGAACAACCTCATCATATTTTTGATGAAAACTATTGATGAATTAATTGAGTGGAAAAATATAGTGTGATTCCTTTTAAAATCACACAACTTGAATGACTTACACATTCACGGGACAGTCAGTATTTCCATAATATATTTTCGGAACAAAGCTTCATTTCTCTCCACAACTTTCATTCGATACATTTTATTCTATTTCGAATATCATACACCTTGTATATTTCATCTCTCCACTAGAGGCTTAAAATATATCTCTTGGTATTTCGTAAATAAATTATGGAATAGAGTTGCATACGATGTATCAAATACGGATATGTTAGCGACATCTATTACGCGGAGTATTCATCTCACACAAAAGAAGTAGAATTCTGCATGGTACGAATATTTTTCATCGACCCAACTATCACAAAATACAAACGAAATATAAATGAATCATTCCAGCGATTGTTTCTCTTCAAACACCTGTTTCAGTAAATCAATATTTCTGATAGGAAAGGGACTTAACATGTATGAATAGATGTATGGTGAAGCCCAAACACTTTTGATACTGAATGATAGATGACGACACATACCTTGAAACAAACTGTTTTAACAAACAACGAATCCCAAGTAGTCAGCAAATGTATGAACACTTACAATACATTCCAGTTGAAACAAACAAGTACAAGTGAATAATACTCATGAAAATAAAAAAAAAATCACGGTAAAAAACATTTTGTTCACGTACACAATATGGCCCTAAAGTTCATAACCTATTTACCTATTTAAGAGTTGGTTTTCGAAAAAGTTTTAAAAAGTTTATTTTATTCGAAAACACGTGTTACAATTAGGAGGTATCAAGTCAGACTGAATATAAAAATGAAAATTCTCATAAGAATAAACAGGCAAGTTCATCTTCGTCAGCGGTGTCAAGTATGCCCCATCATGAACGTTGTCGATTCTCCGTGAATTCAGATTGTAAATTCTCCATCCCCTCAAGAAGTTTTAAGAGGGTGGAATAAAACTTGAGTCCTGGTAGCTGGTACTGGTGGTGTTTTAGGGATCATCTGGCATCGTAGGGTGTGATGGAATTTGAATAGCAAAATCCCAATTACCGCTGTAGCAATGATGAATACAGGGGTAGTCCAAAAGTCTGTATTGTCGACTGGAATATCCTCAAAACCTGGGGGTTGCAATAGGCTTTGTTCGTGAATTTTGTAAGGTTCATCTAGGGGGATTTTCTCTAGCTGGATAGGTAGCATCTTCTTCTTGCATGGTATTGAAATTGTTCGGACTTTTGGCAAGGCTAGGGGCAGCTCGTATGTGAAGTCCTTGGAATTGATGTAGTTGGCTTCGGGTGTCTCAAATCCGCATCCAGGAGGCACTTCTATAAGGTAGGTACCGTGCAATTCCTGCATTCCGGGAGTGAAACATTTAGTAGATATTTGTGTTGGCTTTGGGACTATAGCAACATTCATGTACAACATTTTACACAACCATTTATTGATACTGGAACTTCTTGGCATCTGGCTTCATTTTCAGAGAGGTGTAAAATTTGAGAAATGCAATCTCTTGGCTGAAGGTCGCATCGAATGATGGAAATTTGACAAAGGAATCCAGGGTTGATCTTCTTGCATGGTCTCTGCGAATAGGGTTGTAGTCCAGTATTCAATGTCAGATACGGAGGTGGAGGTATGATTGTAGTAAAGTTACTAGTAGGGATTAAATATAAATGGAAATGTGTAAATTTTTCTGGGTGGAGGAGAGGAAAGTGTAGAACAAACATGATTATTGCATTGGAATAATAAGCATCGACAGTGATTAAATCGTAATATTTTCTGAAATCTTCTGGTTTAGTATAGAATAGTTGGTTAGTTGTATGGTGTCGGGCTATCGTCTGAATTATCGTATTCATTTCGGTTGGTTGTATGACGTTATTATAATACAAGGTATTGGTTTTTGCAAACACAATTGGTTGTTGGTCTAGAACATTCCGGATCTTCATAAAGTGATTGAAATCGAATGTTATGTATCGATTTATTTATTGATTCTATCAATTTCTTTGGAGATAATATCGTTGTTATGCCTGATAAGTGACACGGTTTTGTTGAAATTCTCTATGAGCCAGCACATATCTCTCATAGAGAGATATGTGCATATCTCTCATAGAGAGATATGTGCTGGTTCAATCTCTGTAGAATATTATATCTGCCCTTCTGTAGTGATGCTATTGCTTGATCATACCGCTGAGCATCTTCTTGATTTAAATTTCCGGATATTGATTTTATGATGCTGCCAAGTCCGTTGATTAGACCTCTTTTGGTTCTGTGGGATGGGTTGATGCTGTAAAATTTTTGACATAAAATTTTCTGTTGATATTTCATTGCTTGATTGAAACTGATGAGCCCTTTTAAGTAGGGGTAACTCGGGCCGTTTGTGAGGGTTTCAGTGATGTCATCGAATTGCTTTTGTATTAGATCGATTTCCTCGGCAGTAGTGCAGGAAGTCGTGAATGCTAGTCTGGATCCTGGCTTCTCCCAGCTTTAGGGGAAGAATTCCCAGGTTGTCTTTGAAATCTTGGATTCATATTTTTAGGTCGGATGCGAGGGTGCACCTGTAAAACCATTGTCGTGTTATGTTTTGGGATGTGTTTCATATTCTTTTTGTGAACAGTAGTATAGGGTGTTAGATTGGTTAGATTCAATTACACGTGGTAAAAATCTAGATAAAACCTTATTTCGAACACCTGTATAAATTTTTGTGCTTGGTGAGTAGGCTACAGGATGGTGTCTGCTCTCATTTCGTTTATTTATAGTCCTCCCTTTCAGTTTCACAGCTTTTTCATTGCTTTTTGGTAGACAGCTTTTATTTCATCTCAATATTGTTGCATGTAGTTGTTCAGCAGAATCCTGTTGATGTCGATATCGAAGGGGTCCTGGCTGTCAAAGTGTCCATTGAGAACATCGTTGGGCTTTTGTCCCGTTACTGAATGGTTTTTGTTACAGCCTAATAACGCATAAAGCATTTATTCCTTGATGTTCAGCTGTTTCTTATTTTTTAATAATAATTGAAGATGTTCCATAATGGTACAGTGAAATTGTTCTATCATTCTATTTGACTGAGGACTCTCTGGATTTGTGTGGTGGATCACAATTTTATGTATATCCACGAATTGTTGTATAAGGCCGTTTTTGAACTCGGTGCCACGTCTGAGATAATGATCTGTGGTAAACCATTATGAGTAACGAATATCTGCAATGATTTCAATATGTTAATGGCATTGGCTCCTTCTAATGGATAGGCTTGTCCATATTCAGTAAAGGCGTCCACAATTGTTGAAAATTTCTATCCATCTGCCTGAAAGGTGTCTAAGTGAATAATTTCGGGAGGTTTACTTGGTGTACAAGTTGTCAAAAATTTGGGTTTTTGTGGGTTTCTCCGCATACTTAGGTACTCATTTGACATGTTTCGCACATATTGATGTATCTTTCAATATCCTTTTTTTAAGGTTGGCCAGTAAAATTTTCTTCGTACTCGCGATTTAGTTTCGTTTATTCCACGATGGTTTGACTTTCCCTCGTGGTAGTTTCGAATTATTATATGTTGTTGGTCTTCATTGTTAACATCTTCCAAGATTTCGTTGCATTTTACCAAATCGAAGGCAGTGGACCTGAACCTTTCGAAGACTTTGGAGAGGTTGATCATATGCTCCTGCAATGAAGTTGAGTACACAATCAGGTCGTCCCTATATATAAGACATATTTTTTCTTGCAGACTCTTCGAAACGTTATCTATAACTAGTTGAAATGTGACTGGAGCTGATTTCAACCAAAACGGTATCCTGGTGTATTCGTAGAGCCCGTGCTCCACTGTGAAGGCTATTTTCGGAATATCCTCTTCCGCCATCTCAACCTGATGGAAACCACGCGCTAGGTCCAAAGTAGTAAAGTATTGGCACCTTCCTAGCTTGTCTAATATGTAATTGATGTTGGGGACTGGATATTTATCGTCGATAGTTTTTTTGTTCACTTTTCTATAGTCTACGTCTACGACGATCCTCCATTTGATTTCTCCAGAAGCATCTGTTTTCTTTGGGACGACCCATATAAGTGGAGGCCAGGGCCTGATAATTCTCTGATCCAACAGTGAATTTACCTTTTTTTTCCACTTCTGGCTTGTGGACATGTGGATATCTGTATGATTTAGTAAAAACAGGAATTTCGTCTCATGTTCTGAACCGGTGTTTCACTTGATTTGTGAACGTTAGTGGTGTGTCTGGCACATAAAAAATATCGGAATATTTTTTGCATAGCCATAGTACATGTCTTCTCTCTTCCTCGTTCAAATGTTCTGTTCTGATTGATTTTTCTATGTCCAAATGGTGCGACAATTTTGTTGAAATATCTGCCGTGAATAAATAGAATTGACCTATGTCAAATTTTCTTGATTTTATTGAGTCAGTTGAAGCTATATTGAGTTCAAAATCCATATTTGAAAAATCTGTTTAAAATCTGTTTTTCCGTTAACCAGCTATCGCACCCCTACGAACGACAACCCTCAGAAGTCGAAACTTGTGCGAGCTACGGATTAACGAGGTCTTACCTTCCAACGTGTGATTCGAGTGAGTGAACAAAGCACCCATGTCGAACCGCCTGGCTACCGACCTCCTCATTGATAAGTTCTGCCCACGCAAGAATATTGCACGCGATTGTTAATGTTTCTTGTAATTTTGCTCCTTGAATATTTTGTTGAGGTAATACCTCGCATTGTGCTACTGGTAACGTGTACTTGTATGAGGCTCGAGTTGAGAAGAATAAGACTGATCATTATTCGTTTCGTGTCAAAAAATGGGTAGCGTTGCGAATGCAGACATAAGATTTGAGTTAATGAAATTTAATTGCCCCTGCATTAATTTCAAATTATTCAAATCCATTAGTCCATCAAAAACTTTGTGAAATTTGAATACATAAAAATTTCAAATTAGAACTACTATTAAATTCGGAAAAACTAGGAATGTCGGCATAATAATCTTGAGAATAATTCTAAAAAATTGAAGTTCAAAGGTGGATTGCTTATAATTAGGTAGGGCAGTTCTTTCTTATCGGTTAAGCTGTGTAGTTGTACTACGTTTCTGGCGTTTTGTTGTCGTCCTCGGGAAAATTTTTTTCTTCATGCTTCAACATTTCTTCATTCATGAAATCTTCAGCACATGCTTCTTGATATTCTTCGTTGTAGTATCCATTGTATTCTTCGGGTATATCACAATTATAAACTTGTTCTTGATGTTCAACATTGAAAAGTTTTTTGGACGTGAAAGTTGGGCGAGAAGTTTGAGGCCTAAAATGATTTTGTTGGTGAGTATTTCGTGTTGAAATACTCATTGGTACTGGATCTTGTCTGTAC
>WOGO01002091.1:0-16524 GCA_015342085.1 Leptinotarsa defecta | reverse complement strand
GGTCAACTTAGCAAAGTTTTCAGTTTAATCCTCTTGAGGATGATCACTTGGTGATCGAAACACGTGTCGAGGTGTTAAAAATAACGATTTGATGGTGGGAAAAAACTCCAGTAATATTAATTTGGCAATTGATGTTTGAGTCCTATAAATAATATAATTCCAAATTTTCTTGTTGCCATACATTTAATGGCAGACTTACCAACAATTCAACTTATGTGCTATTTTGAAAACTGGCGCAAAATAAAAACTTCAAAATTATAGACCCGTAAGTATGCTCTCAGGGATTCCCAAACTTTTTGAACTGTTACCAACACCCATACTTTGAGTAAGAACGAATCTTGGTACCTTGTGGAGTGCCGCAGGGCTCTCATTTGGGACCCCTGGGACTATGTTGGCAATTCAATTCATTACTGTAAATTATTGCTGTTTGCTGATGACCTAAAGCTATATTTTCCTATTGAGGATATTGAAGATTGTCATAAGATACAGGATGTTATCAATTCCCTATATGTTTGGTCTGAAAACAATGGGATGTCATTAAATCAAGGGAAATGTTTTTGTATAACGTTTGCTAGAATAAACAATGCCAATCTAAAAGGGCTCAATGAAATAAGAGATTTGGCTGTAATCTTTGATGTGAATCTTTCATGCGTCAATAAAGCTCTTAAACTTCTTGGTTTTGTCTACCGAAATTGAAGGGATCTAACAGTGAATGATGCCAAAAATGTTTGCCTAGCCTTTTGGAGTATCTGCTCTCCTCATTATACTGTACAAATAAATAATATCAAAGCAGCGTAGATTCAGACTTGTTGTCTTCAAATCTGGCCTCACAGTTGGAGAATATGATTATTCGGATATATTTGATATTGTGAATCTTTCTTTTCGTGGAACAAATAACGTTATCATAACCTTATTTAAAATTATATCAGGTGACATTAATTGTAATGATCTATTACATGAAATTTTAAATTTATATCATTGAAATTTTATATATTTACATCGATATTTGTCTATAGAATTATACACACATACGCTAAGGTTAAGCTAGTTTTAAGGAAATACTGTATTTGTATTGTTTTTTTTCCCCAATGGGGATTACCCGTATACATAAATAATTAAATGAATAAATAATAAACAGTAACTTTACCTCCTCTAGATGAACTTTCACTGTGTTCAACAGAATGATTGCACGAACAAGGGCATGTTCTGCATTTACTGCAACCATCGTAGGATTTAGTATTTGTTGCTGACCGACTGGAAAACAAAAATTCCTCCTCGCTCCTCCCACCAAGATTCGTCTCAGGAGCTGCTGCAGCAATGAACTGTCCATCGTAACCTCTACTGCCAGTACTTGATTGTTTGGAACTGCCGAAACAGATGCACGGATAGTACCTGCACAACGAGCATCTTTTCGAAACGGCACCAGTGTTGGAGAATTTCATGCTACAAGAGCATGGCGCGTTGTGACAAGAGAGACAAATAGTTTCACAGGATTTGACGGGGTTGAGGGTGGAACAGGTGCAAGAGCGATTTCCGCAAGCGTGACAGATATTTTCTTTAGTCCCGTCCCCCACGAGTTGGAAACAGATGCAAGGCCTCTTTTTGCACGTATCGCAAAATGTCGTCACGACGATATTCGTCGTGGTGTCGCTGGAAACCACTTCTATATCCGCCAGGACTGGCCTTTTTTTCTTCCTCCTCTTGCATTCCGAATAATTGACTACGGTGAATTTTTTGCCATCCAGCTGAAAGTTTCTTCGATCGGAGAGCTCTTTCCCTAGCTTCGTCTCGATGACAAACTTCCTTTTCCCCCCATCTGAAGCGAATAAATAGAAAAACATTTTGAGAAAATCAGTAGGTTGAAAAAGAATCTCGAAGAAGTTGGAGTAAACCAGGGAAATTGTGCGAATAGCACTACAGAATACAAAGATAATAATAATAATATGTTGCTGTTTAATGACAAAAATTATAGTCCACAATCCTCAGAAAGTTCAACGTTTTTTAAAACACAGAGTTCACTCTTCAACACGAAAATCAAGTTAAGAGACCTCCTGAAAGGGATAATTTTATGTTCCAGTCATTAAGTCAGAAAAAAAAGAGTAACAACTATAAAAAAAGTCATCACTCATAGTAACTAATCATATAATAAATGGTAGTTTTGTAACTAAGTGATTAAATGCATGACAAATAAATATTTCTGCGAAATTTTTGCAGGAGAAATATTAAGGATAAAGAGTTAAGCAAACACTGATTAGAACTACACAGTTTCTTTCTTTTACCATTTAATGGTAGAGTGAGATAAAAATATCATCTCATGAATTGGATAAAATACAAAATATCGTCATCAAAGCTACAACCTCTCTCAAATCTGGTCAATTTACGTTTGGAAATAATTTAATTTTTGTATGGTTTCAAGCAACATTCATTTTGAATACAGGGTGTTTCCTAACCAGAAGTCATTCACATCTAGTGCAGGAGTTTTATAAACAAGAGCCTTCAGATGACCCCATAAATAAAAATCTAGATGATTCATATCAGGACTGCGAGCTGGCCAATTTGGAGGTCCTGCACGTCCAATTCAGTGATTAGGAGAAACAAAGCAACTGGGGACATGTACATAAAAACTTCTTTTCTTAAAACAACCTAACGAATCACCCCCTGAAGTTTTTTACCATAGTCAGGAGACACCCTGTACATTACTGTAAATATTTACAGGATTCATATTCACCCTTGCGAGTTTGATCTTCTCTAGAAACAGAGTACACAGAGGTGGTCTTTTTCATTTTCTTCGCATCTTCGCTCACAGGAGGCTTCTCAAGCAAATCCTTCAGCTTACCCAGATGGCTTATCTCTTTGTTGATCCAATTTATCTGGTACTCTCTCTCCTTATCAGCATAGTTTACCAAATAATCGCCATCACCGATTGTGGGATATTTCTGCTCTACTATTCTCTCCGACACAGTCTTGTCTTGCTTCCAGTTTTGGTAGGATTTTGGCGTCGAACTTGAATCAAAACGTTTCTCCAGACTGGCATCGTTATTGGAGGCAGATACCTCTGCATTGGGAGTCTTTACGCCCTCTGCAGTTTGCCTTCGATATTGAGATACAGAAAACTCATTGTTGGTAAGAGTGAATAAGTTTTTTCTCATATCTCTGGCTTCCACTGGAATAATTTCAGTAGGACTGGAAAATTCCTCTTTGGCAGAATGTGGAGGAACGTTGTCGTTGAAAGTTTTGATTTGTAGGGTTTTCTTTCGAGGAGAAACGTTCACTTTACTTTCTAGATGCCGGGAGCTTCCTTCAGACGAATCGGTACTCTGCTGCATTATTTTGTTCTGGGGAATGCTTTGGACATCCTTAGTACAAGTTTTTTTGGGAAAAAACAGTTCGGAACTCGTGCTGGATTCCTCCAAATATTTCGATTCGGTGATTTTTCTTATAATTTTTTTCGCATATCTCTTTTTAGTAGCCGGGTCGTATTTTTTGGACCTCAGCAGCTTCTGCAGGATATAAACGCTCTTCGCAATATCGTCACCTAGATTTTCAGGTTTGCTTGTTGAAACAGCTTCTGCGAGATCAACATCCGAGGACGATGGAGAAACCTGAACTACTTCACTAGGACTTTTGCTTGCACGATTTTGCACGCTTGAATCGGGGTTCACGAATTCGAAACTATCACATTTGGAGGCTTCGATATCTGTTGTTGTTTGGGTGCTACAGGTATTTTTTTCATCGCTATGATGTTCAAGGAACTGCATGGATTGGTTCCGATATGGTTGGATGTCCACCGCAATTTCAGTCAGTTCCTTCTCAGAGACGTAGTCAGTTTGAATTCCCACAGACAAGTGCTCTGTTTGGGTCTGAATTTGTTTGCAACTTGCCATTGACGTACTAGTTACACATTCTACGTACACTGGTTTTGTAAGGCACAAATTCACCACTCTTTTACTTTGCTTTATGTTTCTCATTCCATCACAATCTCCTCCACGTGAAGTACCAGATTGTAGGGGATCAGTCACAGTATTCTTTTCTTCTTCGGCAGCCACTTTTTCTTCAGAACTTTTTTTGCTCAACAACTGTTTCACAGGTTTATCACGGTTTTTCATGACTGGTGTGTCGGAAATCTTTTCCGACTCACTCCCAATAACTTCGACAATGTTGGGTGTTGACTGAGCTTCGGGCAGTCCGATTTTCTTTTTCAAATGCGACAAGGTGCTCTTAAAACTCAAAATTTTATTTGAAGTACTGCTCGAACTGGAACTAGGAGTCAAAATTCTATCCACCCCTCTACCGGTTGTGCCTAGACTTGAGGTGCTGAAAAAATGCACAGTAATTAATTGTTTTAACGGCTCATGCTACTTTTCAACATTTTTTTAGTAGTTTCGCATAATTTTTGTCAGCTGACCACAAATCTAAAGCCAAAACTTCAAAGATGTTGCACTCAGCATCTCTGTTAAAAAATTGACTCTTTCAAGGTTCTTATCAATTTTAATATTGAAATTTTTTCAGAAAATAGCTTAGGCCATAAAAACGAACAATTATTTACCTTGAAACTTTATCGAGCCCTCTACCAGTTGTTCCTGGGCTTGTACTGCTAGATGAATATGCTACTTCCTTCTTTTCTTCAGGTAAAGAGGACGAAGACGAGAAGCACTTGGCTCCTGAACTATTTCCTTCTGAAGAGCTGGAGCAAGGATAGACCACTAACTTAACATCACTTCTCCCACTACTTTTGGGTGTTTCATGGTGACCAGAAGGTTGAGCAGAATCAAAAGCCACCTGTTTCTGTTTCAGCTCTGTCAATATGGGAAGGGAGCAACTTTTGTGAATCTTCCCAGCTGCACAATTGCTGTATCCAATATCTGCTCCGCTGTCCCATTCTAGTTTGCGATTTGACATGACGCTACTGGTACGAGATGAGTCGCCAAGTTCACTTGGTTTTGTTTCATCCAAATTGGTTATAACAAGATCAACATTCGTGTTGATGACAATTTCTGGAACCTCAATTTCCACATCATCTTTGATTTCAGGAAGGTAAGATACCGATGTACCAGAGAAATACTTTGGCAAGTCCTTATTTTGAGAGAACTTTCTGTAATAATCCAACACGTACTTGGTGGAAGAGTCCTCTTCACTCTTTGTACTCTTTGCGTCAGAGTCCATGTTGGGTCATAATTTGTTGCTGGAAGAATAATGTAGTTAATAGATGATTCAAAGTTGTTGAATTATCGAATTGAAGTGAATTTATGACAGAGAATTTGACAAATATTTTTGAAATTATAGTAACTGACAACAAATAACCTAACCTACCTTCACAAATTGGAAGTCAAGAGACCAGACAAAATACCAGAGGTGGTATAATTTTAGATTAAAGGCCACAAATACACATATTATAATTGATAAGTATTAATGACCAGCTGAATCTGAAAATATATACCTACCTATGCCATAAACCTTATATTAAAAGTCAGTACAGACTAAAAATTCAAACATTTTTGAAATCCCAGTCAACCAATGACAAATAAAACACAGACCAATGAAAATTAAGCATTTCAATAGTGGGTTGAAGGCACAGAACTATAATTTAGTTATACTCTCTCTCTAAGTTATAGTTCTGTGGTTGAAGGGAATGTTCCGAAAATAATAACGTAGTGGGCGACATCTGCATTTTAATTAGGGAACATGCATGCATTTTTTTATACATTCAAATAAATGATTTATGTGGTCCTCAGATATCTGAAACAGTGAATAAAGTTTCTCTCAACCCTTTTTTCTTCATATTCAAATCGTGGTTATCTCATAAACTTTCAGAAAAACCCTACTACCAGCATAACGATTTACTAATAAACGTAGAAAAATTACTTTGAATTTCCACCTACTGTTTAAATATAACGGTAAATACCATCGTAAAGAAAGCATCGGATACTTAAATTTTGACAACTGAAAGGACCGCTCTGTGAACATTTTTAACTAATGGATCGATCCCTTTGTCAGCATAACAAATGTCACATAACACAAACAACAAGATATTTAGGACTAATAGTCATGCTTGCACGAATTTTGCGAATAAGTTGCTGCCATAAATATGACAAAAAGTTTAAATATTTGAACTTCATTGCGAATCGTTTAGATCAAGGAATCACGAAACATGTGTGACATGTGACACACATCATTGTTTCAATATTAATAATTACACAATGAAAAAAGAACAAGCACAAGTTTAATGTTAAAATCTTTTAGCATTATACTTCTGATAAAAGCATGAAATGTATTATTTTGTTGTTATTGTTTCCCTGTGGCTCACTCTCCCGTACCCTCAAGGCTCAACCCTAAATTCAAATGAATTTTTATACTGTCATATACTCATTTGTTGTATTCATGTATGAATTTAAAAAAAAAAAAGTGGAACTTCAATCGGTTTTATTCAAGAAACTTTAATTTCATTGAAGATGCACTTGCGAAAGAAATCTAACAGCGGATTTCTTGTTCTTCATACTGACGTTGATTTTTTCCTTCTTCTCTTCCTCATCTTCATTCACAGGAGTTGATCGTTTACCGTTTAGCATTACCCTCGTGATATATATCTTACGAGCTGCAACCAGGGGGGCCACGTCTTTAGTGAACAGTCTCGGCGGTTTTATTTCAAACCACACATTTTCGCTTAACTCTGACTTGTTCTCAGAGGCGTTCAAGTCTCTTTTGGTGCCTTCGACATAACAGAAACTTTTCTCTGTAAAGAAGTAATGAATTATTATCGGTTTCTGACAGGCAGATTAGTATAAGTTATGTAAAACACATATAAACTAAACAAGGCAAACATTCAGCAACAATAAACAATTAGATATATAAATTTCATATAATCAAACAAGGCAAAACTGCAGCTACTATTAACAATCAATCTATTGAATTTGTAAATATTACCTATGTAGGAATCTTCATCCTCAGTACAATAACAAGGTCTCAAATATGTGTGTTCGATATCTTGGTCAGTGAAATTAATAGTTGGTGTCCTCATGACTGAAAATTTCGAATTATCACTCGAAGAAAAACTTTGAAACCGTCAGATACTGCTGTCAAAACTGACGTTTGTTGGAAAATTTCAAAACATATGACATTTGAAACAATAGGGAATATGCATAAAATTTTAATTTGTCTCAAATATTTTTTTCGAGTATTTATTATCGTTACACTATAAATGAAAGGCATTTTTTTAAATTAGTTATATTTAAACTCATAAAATATTATATAATAAGGAAGGGAAATTCAAACCTACGAAACGAAATGTGACGTCAGATGACACAACATTGGATGAATCACAGAACTATAACTTAGAGTTATAGTTCTGTGATAGCGTATAGTATGATAAGTTTATTTACTTTTTGTAAATATATAAAAATTCGATGTATATTGTAAATTGATATTCTGGCTTAGATATACAATTTTCTTCGAGTATTAAGTACTTGTTTCTTTCAGATCTGAACGAGAATTTTACAGTGATCCAGTATAGTTGTCTATGTCCAAGTGAAACGAGATAGAGACATATGTGTGATTAATGTTACAGCTCTGTGATTTTATGTTCCATGTCATATGTCACATTCATTTTGTTATGTACACAAAATATCGGTGTAATTCTGAAGAATATCAGAACTTTATTGGATATAAAGGACAAAATGTATAAAAGGTTGAAGAAAGGAGTTGCCTCATATACTTTTGTGTCAGAAACGTAATATGCCACTACCAGTTGAGAGAATGGGCGTAGTTAAAAGGCAAAGATTAGCACTGGTAAATGAAGCCCTTTCAGAGTTTGCTATCAAAAGTAGTAATATTATAGAAATTGGTGAACTTCCACAGAGAATTGATTATGAAATAAGTTCTAGTACTTTCCATACAAATGTATGTGATATTAATCAAACAGGAACCAGTACTTTCCATATTGAAGATGAATTACAGAGTGACAAAGCTGTGTTAGTCAATGTTAAACAGAAGTACAAAAGTAAAGGTATCAAAAGTTGAGTTCAGTGCAAGACGATTCCTGAAGGATTTGAAAACTTGTCATGTTTGCTTAAAAAATGTACCCTCATAAGACCATTTTCTATCTCAAACTCTATTTTCAGCACTAAAGTTGAAGTAAAACTAAGTAGATATCAGCATTGAAAATACATGTTGAACTGGTAATAAATAAACTGGTGCCTGTGTAGACCATAATTTCATTCCTATCATAGATCATGTGGATTGTTAAATATGCAGGATGTGTTATAAAAAAAATGAATATATATTTACATTTGTTTCATTGAAGCTCATACATAATTTTCAAAGCATAAAGGAATCAATCAAAATTACAAAGAAATCAGATCAAAATAACTGAAGTACCTCTACAATAAACATTTATTTATATATAATTTAGGAAAGGTAACCTCATTCCAAAGAGTTTCATTTTTTCCAACAAATTTTCATATAGTTGCCCATCATAATCCACTTTAGATATTGTTACTTTTTTTTTTAATATTTAAAATAAGTATGAAAAAAACAAAACAAGTGCGTTTAGGTGCTCTAGAAATGTTTTTGGCTTTTATAAACCTCATGCTAGTTGTTTATGGATCTTCACAATGCAGGTGTAGCATGTCTACATCCACCTTAAACAAAAGATAAGTTAATTTATTGATGTTCATACACTTGAAACATTCAAAATAATGAAAAAGTTCCTACATAAATTTAATTAGTATATTTTATTTTTGCCTTCTGCCTAAGAAAGTTTTCAAGTCTAACTAGAACTAACTCTAAAATTTAACATAAAAATATACATCATTGCCAATAGTTACCTAAACATACAGCACAATCTTGCCATTGAACAGAGATAATAGTTTCATTTCATTGCAAGTAACAGCATATTTCTGTCGGACATCGTGCACATGTGTAATTTGAGCTTTAATTGTTATTTGTGAATGGAATGGAGAACGTTATATTTTGAATAAACGTCGAAATTCCTGCACGTCGTCTTGATTTCAATCAGGTTGAAGCCTGGCTCCCTTACCCTTTGGACTGATGTTTGCCAGAAGGACAAACGGGTTATGACTGATGGTGAGTGTTGATGGTATGGCGACATGAATTTCTTCAGACATCAGTACCGCCCTTCACGGTGTACCCACTCTGGCTCATAGAAGATTCGATAGAATCAGATCTTACACTGATTCACTAAACCATCAGTTCCTCGAAAGTTGCTGAACTAATAACTTTGAATGTGAATCCGAAGAGAACAAACAATACAAAAATCTGAATCATTCCAACTATGACCAGAGTGAGTCTATAGGTAGAATTTGGAGACTTGGGCAAACACTTACAACGTGAATTTAGAATGTTTCAATTTTTCATTGGAACCATTCGAGAAGACTGTGAAAATATTGTAATTGATTGGCTCATTTTTGCCTTTGTTTTTTAACATTTATTCCTTACATCTAGTTGATAGTTGTAGCACCTATGTGTGAATTTATTAATTATTTTGTAAAAATAGGCAATGTCGTAAATAGACGAATATATATTTATATGAGGTGCCCTCTCTTGTCAACATCCGCAACTTGAGTCACTAGATCTAAGATTATAGAATTTAACCACGTGCAGTTCGTGACCGCCGTCACTTTTACCTGAGTCATTCTTAACTAGATGCTTCCCGCTTATTCTATACCGTAGCCGTAAGATTTCCATCCTTCTCCGACTCACCAAACATTTTTCACGAAATACCAAACGCCCAGCACATGGCGGAGCTGATGGTGTGATTATTTATTTTTTCTTATTGTAAATATTTATTTTCATAGCAGTCTCGTCGTATTATCGAACATGATGTATGAATTCTATTCGACCAGTGCCAGTGCCAGATTCAAGGCAATGACTCAGGGGGTTTTTGATGGAAAGGGAATTTCAATGGAAACGGGGGGGATATATGATATATGACAGTGAGAGAATGTATACATTTCATTAGATATTCTAGCTTGCAAGGAGCACTGAAAAAGTCAATAGGTGTCAAGTCAGGCGAATACGAGTAACAACATATTAGTTTCAAATCATCTAAAAGAACAATTCTTTCAGACCACTCTCAAATTACCTACACTGTAGCTTAACAAAAAAACAACTACTCCCCTGGCTAATGCCACGAAGGGCGTTGGATTATATCCGCCAGGTGTCAGTGCAGGATTCTTCACTGAAGTTATTCCTGCATATACATTTTTAAACAAAACAAAAGATACATTTTAATACTTTCTAATGTTGAATAAAAAATTTTTTTTGTGGCACTTTTAATTATATATAGCTGTTTTTATAATTTGTTTCTGCTTTAGAAAAAAAAGTAACGTTGGTCAATATTTGTTTATAACAAATTGTTAAACTAATAAACAATTAAATAATAAATAAATTTTTTTTGCCAAACTATTTAAAAGTGTAAATTATGATTTTCAAAAGCAAAACTATTTCTTAACTAATTATTTAAACAATCGAAATATAAAAAAATAGATTTAAAAAAAATAAAAATTGAAATTAGGATTTTTTTTTAAATCATAATTATCTCTAGACAACAAAATAGCAAAAAACATTTTTTCAAAAATATTGAATTTCTTTATTTGTTCAAAACAATTTAATAAACAAATTACGTAAAAAATCAGTATCCTATGTTAATAACTGCCATTGTTTAATGTGAAAACAGACATTTTTAGATATTTCATTTTGCAATAGTTATAAAAAATCATAATTAACAAATTAATGAATTGAACTTTTATCGCAATATCGTATGAAGTACATATATCAAAAGGGCTCCACGAAGTTTAAAATTTATAGGCCAATTATTTATACCTTTTATTCCATTATTTATGCCAACGGAGATTGGGAAAAAATTTGTCAGTTAACAATTGAATAACTTTTTGAAAAATGGTGATAAAACTTTTTTTTCTACGGGACTCGATTCATTTAAATGTTAAGAAGATACTAGATTTTTTTCATATTTTCAAAATGACATGTTATGTTATAAAAAATTATTTCTTTTGATAAACTCTCTTTAGCGGCAGCGCGCGCATGCCCTAACAGCCGCGCGAAACCCTATTTTCAAAGTCAAATTAAAATTATAAATAATGGAGATAAGAGTTTCGGGGGTCAGGACTTTTTTATCGGAAATTTCCTCCTCTTTAACGAGCTTTTTTCAAAATTGCTTAAATATTAGTATTTTTTGAGTTATTAACGAAAAACTAAATACCATTTTTTTTAAATCTTATTTTGTTAATAACACTTGCAATTTTTTACCTGCACCAAAATCCTTCTGAAAAAATTTTCTAGAGGTGATTCCGAATCGAATCAGCTATCGCTCATATTTTTAGGAACTTTATCTCTATTTTTCATGTTTTTAAACTTGTTAATTAGACTAAAGACAGATATTACGTCTTTCTGAGAAAAGAAAAAGGAGTGAAATACAATGATCTACTTATAAGGTTCGTAGTCAGAGGTTTAGTTGTGACCAACTGGAGTTTCTTCTTTCATATGCTGAAGCTCTAGAGTCCCTACAGTTGCTGTCATCTGAGGCAAATTTATACTTCCCATATGCTTCTAACTATCCCCTGAACAGTTTACAAAAACTAACATTACATACATTTTTCTGTAACTAATTTCATATTTGACTCCATTTCATTATTTTTTTTTCAAGATATGTTATGTTTTCACTGTGAATCTTATTTCTGTTATTTTATTATCATGGAGAAAAGAGAATTGAAACTTTCTATTTTTTACCACTTTTATTTGTAACTAACGTTACTGCAGTTCTATAAGGACATTTTCGAACTTACACATTAATGTATTCATTTACATACATTGTATACATTTATACATGTGTCAGTACAAAAACTGACGAACAATGATGTCCCCCAATAACAGAAATAGTCTAAGAGAAAACCAGTTTGGTAATGACAATAACAATTTTTCTAAATAAAACAGATGATAATCGTTAGTTTCTGGAATTCGTTCGCTAGACGAACCGGAACAGTTCGTTTTTCATTCAAATTGGACGCATTTTTAGTCCGTTGACTTGTCAAACAAATAACAATCTTTCTCCTTCATGTAATAGGACGGTTCTCGATAAGCAAATACAAGTTATGTCAACAGGGCAGGTGGGCTGTCAGTTCAAATATTTGAAAAACGAAACTGCTGCCGAGTTACCTGAGCGTTTTTATGTTCTCTTGGTGTCGTATTTATGTTGATTTACACACAGTCTAATATTATTTGAACTCGTCTCCAACCACTAGAAAATAGATCTTTTACGAAATTGATTCCGAAAGTCAAGAGCTGACCACGATTTAAAAACAAAATAAAATAATATTACCAAAGAAGCAACCTAAAGTTGCTGAGTAATATAAACATTTAATAAAAAAAAACAAAGTAACTATTCGAAAATCCTATTCGTGAACTGTAAACAAATAAGATAAATGTTCAAGTTTCGCAGGCTAAGTAGTAGTAGCAATAGCAGTAGAAGTAGCAGTAGTATCAGCAGTAGCATTAGTAGTAGTACATATTTCTTTATTTCTCCAGATTTTTACTGATAAACATAGAAATGCTTCAGAGAAGTCATAAAAATACGCATTACAAATGTCCTTATGATGTACTAACAATAATAATACTAATAAATGTCATTTAGTGGTGAATACCAAAGGGCCATCGACCGAAGTCCTTCAGCCAGATGTACTAACATTAAAATAAAATCAACAATAAAAAAAGAAGAAAAAGTGAACTACTGACACATACAGATTGAAAGGTATATTAAAAACTACATTGGATATAATAAAAGTATGTTGTGGATATAGATCCATTAGTGTACATTAAAGTACTTGTTAGTGGAATAAAAGTACTTGTTAGTGGAATAAAATGAATTTTTGAGTGAACAGGATTTTGACTAATTTTTGAACGAGTTAAAACTTGTGAAGTTTCTAATGTCGTATACACCGTATTCACCAGATTTGATCTCCTGTGACTTTTATCCGTTCTCAAGATTGAAGAGAAGCATGAAATGATGGCGTTTTGGGACGATTGGGAGGTTTGCAATTGCAAACCACCCCGACGCACAGACATATTACGCAGACATATTACGTTCACTGTATCAGTGTGAGTTTGTATTTATACGAATTATGTTATTACGTTTCGGTAAATATATACTTTTTGGTTCTTTTGTGATCATGGGAAAGATAAAAGGCAGGCTAGGCGTTGCGGAGGGAAAACGATTGTTCGCAAGTGAGAAAAGACGTAGTCGTAGAAATGTCGGAAAGAAATCATTGATGACAAGGTAAGTGTTTCTGACTATTCAAATAATTAGTTTCATCACACCATTTTGGAAATTTGAACGATTTCATTATAACTGAGCAACGATGATTAAGGCAAATTTATTGGAATTCAACTTCGCATGCAATTTTTTTTTATATGACAAAACGAGTAATCATGCCCGATTCTCCATTCATAGAAGAAAAAAATCGCGTTCTTTTCATATGAACGTCTCTAGATCCATGGTTTATTGGGATACAGGTTGTCGAAGTTTCATTTATTGATAAATTATATTTGAACTTTTCGGTTATCTCTCAAAAACAGTTTTTATTGTAAAGAATCATACATATTGTATGAATGTTCACTATTTTCGCAACGTGTATTTATGCGTTGTATTCAATATTGTAGCTTCATTTATTCCAACGAGATTGAACATGAGATTAAGGTTGACTTGAAGAGCAAATTTAAAACTATATTTATGACTACTGTGCTCTTAAATTGGAGTATTGAGTTATGGCATTCGATAAAGGCGTACAGCTGCAATTGAGTGTGTGAAGAACGGTTTCATTTAGTGTCTGTTATTCCGATATCACCGTTTATAAATCCCTATAAATCTAGGATCAATAAAAGCCGGGGATAAATAACCGGATCACGAATACGGAATGTTTATTGAACGATAAGAGGTACTGTAATAATTTTATTAGGCAACTAGTATTCTTCCAGTTTATATGACTACCGAGAGAAGCAAAACCACACTAATATTTGAAAGCCTATCATACTTTTGGAATATTTAATTTTTCTTCTTTTCATTTGATTCTGTTTGGGAGACATTCTGGACACAAAAACCCATTTTGTTAATTTCAACTTGTAGATATTAACACACCAACTATTTGAATTTTTATTTTCTAAAGTTTATTGTATGATTTTCACTATAAAGGGTTTTACAAAAATTATTTTGCTCTTGAGAAAGCTATTGTGTAGCAAAACACGTGTCGCGGTTTTTGTAAAACCTTCTATAGTGAAAATCATACAATAAATTGTATTTTGATATGGATTTTTATCAAGTATCGGCCAGATGGAGCAGTCCTTTCTCAGATCCAGAATGGACAGGAGAAATTTATTGGCTATTTCAGCAAAACGCTCAGTAAACCAGAGCGCAATTACTGTGTCACCAGGCGAGAGCTGTTGGCCATTGTCAAAGGTGTAGAACATTTCTACAAATACGTGTATTTGGGGGAGGATGAAGGGGGCAATGTAATTAATTTGAAGCCGGCCCTGACCGATATCTCAGCCAGCAAACACATGAGTCACGGCGAACCGCCGCGAAACGTATAGATGAGTGCCGAAACGACTAGAGAGATCTGGAGTGATCGTTTCCGATATAAAAACCGGCTTCCCGTCCCGAGAAGGGAGTCGCTTTTCAGAAAGCGAATCGTGCGTTTAAATAAAGAATTCGAACAGTGAAGATAAATTGAGCGTTAGTTGCTAAGTCTTGAATATACATTAGTTGTGATAGTGAAATATTGTTAAAAATAAATTTGTTCAAGACAGTTAATTCCTTCGTTCGTTACATTATTAAAGGGGAGCTGTGGGAAAGTAGGTTGCACTATATCGTTTACGTTAAGTCAGCAGCAGCCGGCACTTGTCAACAAAAGAAGGCCGATCCTGCTCCACGACATCGCCCGTCCGCACGTTTCACAAATCACCGTCGGAAAACTAAACGAATTGTGCGTCGAAGTTCTGCCTCGTCCACCATACTCTTCAGACCTCTCGCCAACCGACTAACCATCTTTTCAAGCTCTTCGGTAACTTTGCCACCGGTAGAACCTCCACCAATCAGGACTAGACAAAAACGGCTTTCGTCGACTTCATCTAATCCAGTACAAACAATTTCTCTGCTGACGGGATTATTAGACTCATGTTACGTTGGCGAAATTGCACTGATTCACATGGCTCTTATTAGGACTCACTGAGGCATTACAATTTAAAGAAGACTCATAAAAACGGACAAAACGTTTGAAAGAACCTAATAATTAAAGCGGTCCGTTTATATGTAGCGCGCTGAATGAGAAACTATAACCTGGTTATAATTAAATACAACAGATCATTCATAAAATTTTATTGCAACTCCGAGAATAAATATAGTTACATTGCAGCATGTTTTTATTTTGTCGTAAACTCAGTTTATATTTGTTAGTTCCGCCTGTTGTAATAAACGCGAGAGTGGTATTTTATTATAAACAAGAAAACATACCACCAGCAGAGCAACAAATCACGTTTTTATTTATTTTGTATACTTTTACCAAAATTTCGAAATAGTTTCATCAAAAGTAGAATGAAAAACGGAGACGGAAGCTCGTTAAAAGTACCTCTTGATAAATATTTTCCATCAATATCAGAATAGTCTTCCAATAGCCATTTTTTTCGGTAGCGCTGATGGTACAAAATTTACTACCACCTCCATAATCGTCAATCAAACAGAAACAATTGCAACGTTAGCGATGTACTTACCTGTGTAATTTCCAGAATGAATCGTTTATTGTCACGGTTGGACAATAAATCTTTCACAATCGATTGTTAACCATTGCCCTGTCTACACTATGCATCCCCATGTTTGAACAAGGGTTCGCTTTATTTTAAGCAACTGTCAAGTTAAAATGGACTTAACTAGGATCTCCAGCTGTCTATTAGACTTTGATAGATGACTAAGATAAGGATCTTTGAAATATCTCTCAAGAAGTTGAACTGATTAATTTTGTTGGTACCATGAGGCTTTATACCATTTTTGGCGCTTTTCCTTTTATTCATGTCTGAATATTTATTGAACTATAGTTCAGAATCATGAATACAATAGAATATAATAGTTTATTAACTACGTTACATTTTCATGTTTGTAGCAAGTCAAGTGTATAGGCTTTCTTAAATGAACATATAAAACAAAGAAGCAAATTGCAAAAATGTCAACATATTGAGCAACGCAGGGATTACCTACGTACATACATATGTAAACAAATAAATATTCACCTATGATAATAGGGGTATTTACAAACTACCACAGTACAACTGTGCATTTTTATGATTTCCAGTAGCGTCTGATAAATACAGGCTGATTCACGGTGGATGGCACATTAGACGTTTCTGGTGAACCAGACAACGGATCACTTTGAAAATTTAATGGAGGGCATATTCGGACATTCTCTAGCCAACTAAAATATTTTCGACAATGCGGTGTTGCCGCTTCTATTA
>WOGO01002090.1:0-16524 GCA_015342085.1 Leptinotarsa defecta | reverse complement strand
GTTTAATCCTACAAAAGTAACAATTGGCTTATGGTAGCTATATAATATGTACCTACATACACAAAATAAATAAATTAATAAAAGATATTATTAATAAACAGTTTTTCCTTACATTATCATATTATCCTTACCTATAAAATTTTAAGTAATAACCCAAGCCTTCCTCAAGTTAAACAATTTCAATAATAAATAGTTCAACTTAGATTAGTTTGAGTTATCATTAAAACAAATTAATGAAACTCACAAAAGAAATATTTTCTACAAGAGCATATTTTGACAAGAGATGTTTCACGTATATAAGTACAGCCCAAATAACGAACAATATTCAAACTGAGTATTATTTTTTTCAGATCTTTGGTTTGTTTCTCTATCAACACAATTCCAAATGAAACTCCCGATCCTCAAGCCCCTGGCGCACGCTACTGAGCACAACTGAAGTGATCTAAAACAATGTGCCAATATACCTATCTTGAGAAAGGAAAGAGAACTTGGCAATACAATTTATATTACAGCTTTTATGGGCCTTCAGAAGTGGGACAAGGAAACCTAGTCGACCGCACCTCCGAGTTGAAAAGAGATAAATAACACCTTTCTACTTGGCAACGTGGCATGTTTATACTTCATCGAGGTGACGCTTCCAGTCGTGTTAGTTCGCGAATGCTCGTGTAGTTTATATAATTACTTTTGAATCATAGACAAGCTGCTGGCTGATCTAGCGGCAATGTTATTCAGTTTGCGTCTCTTTTCAACGGAAGGGTCGGGACCGGATAAAAGAAGATGGAATGTTTTAAACGCTGCACGCTGTTTATCAGTAAGGACGGCTGGCATGAGACTACTTTAAACTGTTTAATATTTATGTTGAATATGAAATTAGATAGAGAGATTGACGAGTTGTTTGGATTATCTGAAAGACAGTTGGTTTACTGTTAGGGCGAGTGGTATTATATAATGTATTTGATAGATAATTGTGATTGTATAATTGAGTCGTATTATTTCGATGAGTAATGTTGAAGATAAATGTTTGCAGCGGATTTCTGATAACTATGTATATTTCCTCCTTTGAAATGTGGGAACCTCAACATGATTTATAGTAATGATTTATAGTAATATATGTGGAAGTTGATTTAGGTAATGTTTTGATAAACTATAGTAACTGATTTTCAGTTCAAACCACTATATAGGGTGTAGCATAATTACGTTGAAATATTCAAGTGACATATTCGTGAGACAATTGTAAAAAAGAAGTCTATATAAACTTGTGTCCGGAAATGCTTCTTTTCGGAGTCACAGGGTGTTGGATTGGAGTTTTTTTGTTGGTTTTGTGAAAATAACTTTTGCAAAGTAAACGACACAGTCTTCGAGCAAGTTTAAAAAAATTGTAATACTAGTTACTAGCATAATAATTAATATATGATAACAAGTCAACACAGTCAATACTGAGAATGTGAGATGTTTTCATTAAATACAGCTTTCTCAACTTAGATGTGGCCGATGTTTTATATGTAGTACACCTCAGCTTGTCAATTCATGTCTGAATTTGTAATAAAAACATCCAATATTGGTTTCATTTCATTATTTAAGATGGGATGATGGGAGGGTAGGTAACACACTAACTATCACAGATGCGAGACTGTTTTGAAAAACAGACGTGTTTTGGAGAGTTTTCGAAAGTCCAATAGATGGCGACACTTACGTATATCTATGAAATATTCAGTATGTATGAATAAGTTGCTATAATTGAGATGGGATGGCGGGCGTGTAACACACTAACTATCCAGATGCGAGACTGTTTGTTTTGAGAAACATACGTGTTTTGGAGAGTTTTCGAAAGTCTCCTAAAGATGGCGCCACTTACGTATATCTATGAAATATTCAGTATGTATGAATAAGTTGCCATAATTGAGATGGGAAGGTGGGAGGGTAACACACCAACTATCCAGAAGCAAGACTGCTTCGAGAAATAAATGTGTTAATGTTCTATATACCTGATTCATTCTTGAAAAAAAAAAACTGAAAAACACTCTCTCCTTCTTCCTTCGAGAAATCAACATAACGAAGCGTGGTGAGAGTATTATATTGACTAGTGATACGCACAAAATAGTAGTCCGATAGTTATGCCATCTATCGTGAATTTCGAGAATTCATTTAAAAATTATACTTGAATCTTTAAAAATCAATTCATGAAATCGCCCCATCTGCCCGTGAACAAGGTAACCAACCAACCTAATAGTCCGGTCTGCAAGTCTGTTCCAATACTTGAAAATCGATTTCAGCAGTTGTATCGCCAAAAGCATATGAAGGAACTTTCTTGTGAAGATTTCTGCACTGACACCTGCTGGATATAATCGAACGCCCTTCGTGGTATTAGCCAGGGGAGTAGTTGCTTTCTGATGGTTGTCAGTCCATCAACCTACAGTGTAGGTAACTCAAAACTGGCCCGAACAAATTATCCTTTTAGCTAATTTGGACTCGAATAATCAGAGCATATAGAGGAAGAACTGGAACATCTTCAAGTGACCAAGACCATTATACTGAAGAGTTTCACGGTTGAAAACGGGGAGGAGGCTCAGATGGTTGCTCGTGCGTATCTACCATATATCTCTAGGGTCACAGACAGAATTGGAAAACCCCACATTAAAACGGGTTTCAAACCCACCAAGAAGATACAGCAAAGTCTCAGGTCGGCTGAAGACAATAGTCCTCAAAGAGGACATCTGTGAAAGGTAAAAAGTGGTACTTCTCTTCAGTTACCATTACGTAGATATGGCAGTAAAGAAAGCTCGGCAATTGCATAAAAACCCTGGAGGAATAATGGATCGGCTGTTCTTCAAAAGAATTAAGGCCAATACCCTGATCCCCCAAATTAATAGAGAATGTATTTACCACCATTTAGTCTTACCCCAAGAATAACAAACTGGTTGTCCTTCTTGCCACAAAAAAGTGATAAAAGTCTGAAATTGATTTGAATGACTTATGCTCATTGTCCTATATATATATATATATATATATAGTACAACCAGAAAAACGTCTTTGGATTTTTTTTCGAAAAATGAAATTTATGAACTACTTTCTATGCTGAATTATTACTAATTCATAACCGCCTTATAATATGCCCCAAATTGCTTTGGGAATATCTGCTGGGTTATTCCAAAAAGATGCCAGTTTCACCACCAACACCTTAAGGATTTTTCTGTAGTGGTTGTGCATCACTACAAAAAATCTGCCGTCTACAGAGAACCGAGTGTTAAACTTTGATTTCATCAAACTCGTGTCAAAATTATATATCTATCCAAGTAACTCAGAAACTCTAATAACCAATCACACAATTTTCGAAGTTCCTATTGCCCCTAATCCCCTTTTCCATTTCAGTCCCAAAGTTGAATGAAACCGAGCTTTTCAGTATGACGGAGCGCTTCGTAGACCCCCGAACCAGAGGCGTCTAAACTTTCCTAATAACCGGACTTTAAAAAATTATTTATCGTTTTTATTAAAATGCAAATTATAAGTTTCTTTATTCCCTCCAA
This sequence comes from Leptinotarsa defecta, assembly GCA_015342085.1. Classification (NCBI taxonomy): domain Eukaryota; kingdom Metazoa; phylum Arthropoda; class Insecta; order Coleoptera; family Chrysomelidae; genus Leptinotarsa; species Leptinotarsa defecta. The sequence goes on along the minus strand of WOGO01002090.1, from coordinate 13,000 downwards.
TAACTAAATACCTACTTTAAAAAGTTTCGATAAGTCAGCCGAGTTGGATTCGGATCGCAGTGAGCGAAAAGCCGCTCTACCTACTTTCTGGGGGGTGATTTATCTCCGAATTTCAGTGGTAGTCAAACGAGAAACATACCTATCGATTATGAACTACGGGATTGTTCTGCTGTACTTTGTTTTCTATTAGTAAAAAAAATTGAATGCTCCTAGATGCAAAACGCTAACACAATGCTCAAACAAAATTTTGTTATGATTTGCCGCCACGAACGGTCGGGTCGTTTTCTACCTGCAGTGATATTGCAAATGTTGGAAGTACACAAATAAAAGATAATATAATACTCGATGTATCATTAATGTTCCAGAGAATCCTCAAATCAATTCAAGGCAAATTGTAATTGATACAAACAGTTTTAAAAGGTACGTTTTACGTGTACTGAAAATGAGAAATATCACCCGAATAAAATTCATGATGTCTAGGATGATCCAAATCGCTGAAGGCCGTTTTATGAAATCCACGCTTCATTCATCAAATCCTTTTTTCTGATGAAGCAACCTTCTGTTTGGATGAAATTGTGTATCGGCATAGCAGCAGATATTGGAGCAAAAGAGTAGTCATTGAAATACTTGAATTGATGATTCTGAAACTCCCGTCAATTCCACCGGAATATCAACGGTATACGGTAAATTTTGGTGTCTAAAACCGTTAAATACTTTAAGAATATTAATCTTTTCGTTAACACAAAATGCACATTTGTTTTACTGGAAATAAAATTGTGGTAGCCATTTCAATTCACACACCAAAATTAATTTACTAATATCAACACTGATGCAAGGGCTTCATCATTGATTCATAATTAATTTTGTTCACAAATTGATAACCCTTTCTCACTCTCCCCTTTTAATACTAAAACTACTTCTGCATGAAGTTATTCAATGAATGAATATGAGAAATAGAAACAAATTAACTATGCCACGACATCGCATTGCACAGTTTCATAAATCATTTCTTTTCGGTGCTGTACAACTCTATAATTCATTACCTAAGCAATTGAAGAGATTCAATATCAGGAAGTTCAAACACAAATATAAAAATCATATCTACGATAGTCAGCCATGTAAATTTTTGCTTATTGGACAAATCAATAATGAATAAGTAACAGATCAATTTGATTTATCAACTGTTTAGGGGTTAATCACCAAATAATATTTTTATTTATTTTTTTTCGAGGTACCATCACTGTTAATTGTTTGTTTAATTTCTGTATGTTCACATTCATTATGGAGAGGTGCTTGCTGGTAGAGTTTGAGTAGCTCTGAGATAGATTTCGCGCCAATGAGTACCAGAATCTCCTGTAACTTTTTTCTCATTTATCTTTGTATTGTATTTTGTATCATCAATGAAACCAATTTATTATTATTATCATCATTATATTCTTCAGGTAATAAAGTAGTAGTAACGCTAGTAGGTCGAGTCGAAACATGATGTCATTCTGTTTTAATTACGTAAGATATTCAGGTATGTGATACATTGAAACCTGTTAGCGTTCTCACGAGATAAAAACGTCAACACGCGTCGAGAATTGAAGTTCAGTTGAGTCAGTAATAACATCATAGTGTTATTTAAGAACGTTATATTTCTATTATAGTTCTATTACTTATTCCACTAATATTCAATACTATAACAAAAACCACATGATTCCAGAACGGTCAGAAACATTTTGAGAGCCGCCGATTCGTGCGAGTAATAATACAACCATTCGGGTTGGGTCCAAAGAACCTTCGAATATTCTTTCTCTTTTTGCACGATGACAACACCAGAAGTAGACAGAGACATAAACTGTGTTGAAATATTGGCCCTAATTCCCATTCCTGTTCCTTCTGAGAAAACGAGGTAAATATTTAATTGGAAAGTGTAATAGATAGTACTTGCTGTTGAACAGAATGGATGGGATAATTGATTCATGCAGATTTATTTTCCTTCAATGTGAAGTGACATTTTCTTTGATTCACGTGCAGCGAATGCTTATGTTTTTGTTGCGACAAAACGCTTCAATGAGGGTTCTATTTTTTATAGAATCTTTTCGAAGACCAATTTTCAACGCTATCTAATGAAGTATTTTGATGGAACAGGTTTATATTCAAGTAACTGAGTGAAGGTGATGGGTTAAGGTGAAATAAATTAATAGCTTCATTATAGTATATTACAAGTCGATATTGAAGATAGTTTCATTGTTGTTCTAAACATTTGGTTAATGTCAGTCATGACATTTTTTCATCAAGCAACAACAGCAAAAAAATCATTTTTAGGAACATTTCGGATCTTACATTTCTCACTGATAAGTTTTGGTGGCCATTTTTTAACACAATTTGTAGTTTCGGAAGGTTCACCAATATAACTCCAACCAGTGTTGCATATATCATTATTATTGTAATAAAAATATTGCCATTGAATCGTATCTGTTACAATGTTACGTGATATCAGAAAAAACATAAATCTATTAGGTAATACTTATTGAAAAAGGTAAGGTTGAACAGAATGGTTCATGACTATAGAACACAAAATCAATTGGTGTTCTGTGTCACGGTGCAAAGAACAATAAAATTCATTTTTGAATCAAGCTGTTGCACAGAATAGAGAACATAGAATTCATAATGACTATTACTATTGATAGTGATAAAATGTTACCAAATTTAAGAGCTTACATAAAAACACTGCTTGCAACTATGAAAGTGACAACACAAACCTCTGAAGTTGCTATTTACGCGCTGGCGCAACGTCAGGAAAAAAATCCCAACAGAACGTCATTGAAAAATTTCAAATAGTATCTACTCATTAGGCCGAAAACTAAATTGTTGGATTACTTTCTAGGCGTGACCAAATGAAAGTATTCAGTTGTATCGCCCAACTGGCCATGGAAAAAGTTAAATGACGAAATGAGGGAAGCTGGATGAGTTTCCAAATAGATGTAATGAAAGTATCTAGTTGGTGTATTAAATTATCGTCTTTTTGGTAAGTTTCTGATAAGACTGATGATCGATGTTTTTGGTGTTTTGAAGAAGGAATGATCTCCAAAGAAAGATAGCACTATCAACTACGTATGTTGCAAAAATATATTTCGGAGAACAAAGGAACGGTGAAGTTGACAAATGCGGACTAAAATTTAAAGTGAATTTTATGAGACTGAAGAACAACACTGAAATATTTACAGAATTAGAAACATGACGTATAGATACAATCCAGACATAAAATCGACAGAGGAAAAAAATAAAGGAACATCTCACCTATAAGAGGTTTTTGATATTACACTTATATTTAAAATAGCAATTGTAAATTGATATATTAAGTCTTTCTTACCTTCCTTCTCTTTACTCCGGATAAATACTTACCCCTTCTCATTGTGTCCCGCTGACGGTGACGTTTATAAATGTTTGTATTGCTTCATACATTCAAACCTGTAGATGGTTAGAGAGACTTTTCAATAACCTTGGCTCTGAGTAAAATATAATAGATAAAAAAATTCGCAAGTCGACAATTTTAGCTTGGCCACTGAGAATTGAATGCTCAGTATCACAAAGCTCGTGCGTAGTAAACTATTGAATTTTACAGAAGCACAAACAGTAACTGGAAAAGTTACTACAGCTTGGCAAATCTAGCTGTGCCTCCGATAATTGGATGCCCATTGTACTTTCTAATGAAAGTTGGCAGATATCATCTCTCTTTATCGTTCGCGCATGTCAGAAGCACAGCTAGATTTGCCAACCTTTACTCCTCTCACAAAGGTTAGTTTCAAGTCTCAAGTTTTATAGAGTTATAATTACGTTTCTTAAATAGCTTCAGAAACGTGTAGTCTCAGCCGTTGCTGAAGTATCCATTATAAATAATTGATGATTGAAAAAAAATAAGCGCAATAAATTCATGTAAAAAATTCAAAAACACTTTCAATACCAATAAAATGGTAATACACAGAAAAGGTGAAACTCTTTGTTGAAGAAATGCACAAGCAAATCTCAGAAAGGAACGCCTGTTCGTTAGAGTGTTCAGAATTTAATTTCAGGAAAAGATCGTATATTCACTCAACACAAAGTCACCAAAAACGAATGGAGCTATGGCATTTTGAAAAGCTCATAAAAACCTAATGATCTGCAGATCATGTTTTATCTAAATCCCATTGAGATTTTTGGCACTGAAAAAGATTCTTCGCTAGATTAAACATATCAATTGATATTCCCACAAAATTCTATTTGGGTGTACAGCGAGCTGGATCAGCTTTTAGTGAAACCTCATCCCTAAACCAAAAATTATCAATCCAGCGTATTTCGATTGCCTCGCCATCATCCAGATCTGAATCCCATTGAGATTTTTGTTACTGAAATAAATTCGTCGCCAGCAAAAACATAAGACTCAAATGTTAACCAGATCAACTGATATTCCAACAAATTTTTATTTGGGTGTTGCGAGCTGAACGAATTTTAGTAAAACTACGTACCTCAACCGAAAATTATGAAAGTTTGTAGACCAACTTACCAATCCAACATATTCCATATGCCTCCATATCATCCAGATCTGAGTCCCAATGAGATTTTTGGCACTGAAATGGATACGTCGCCAGTAAAAACATGGGCTCAGATCTATCAATATTCCAATAAATTTGTATTCGGGTGTAGCGAGTTGAACGGATTTTAGCTAAAATCCGTACGTCAGCCAAAAATTATGAACAATTGTAGACCAACTTAACAATCCAACATATTCCAAATGCCTCCATATCATCCGGATCTGAATCCCATTGAGATTTTTGTTACTGAAATAAATTCGTCGCTAGCAAAAACATAAGACTCAAATGTTAACCAGATCAATTGATATTCCAACAAATTTTTATTTGGGTGTTGCGAGCTGAACGAATTTTAGTAGAACTACGTACCTTAACCGAAAATAATGAACAATTGTAGACCAACTTATCAATCCAACATATTTCGAATGACTCCGTATCATCCAGATCTGAATCCCATTGAGATATTTGGCACTGAAATGAATATGTCGCCACAAAAACATGGACTCAAATTTTAACCAGATCAATCAATATTCCAATAAATTTCTATTTGGGTGTAGCGAGTTAAACGGATTTTAGTTAAAATCCGTACGTCAACCAAAAAGTATGAACAATTTTAGACCAACTTACCAATCCAACATATTCCAAATGCCTCCATATTCTCCAGATCTGAATCCCAATGAGATTTTTGGCACTGAAATGATTCGTCGCCAGTAAAAACATGGGCTCAGATCATTAATATTCCAATAAATTTCTATTTGGCTGTAGCGAATTGGACGGATTTTAGTTAAAATCCGTACGTCAACCAAATATTATGAACTATGAATTGTAGACCAACATGTCAATCCAACGTATCCTGAATGCCTCCGTATCATCCAGATCTGAATCCCCTTGAGTTTTTTTGGCACTGAAATGGATTCGTCGCCAGGTTAACCAGACCAATTAATACCCCAACAAAATTCTATCTGGGTTAAGCGAGCTGAGGGGATTTCAGTAGAACCTCATCTTTCACCCGAAAATTATGAACAGTGTTACACGGACTACACATTACAGAAACTTTTCATTATGCCTCTATTGCCCACTGATTTTTTTCTATACATATCAAAAGGCCAAGCTAAAATGGTCGACTTGACTTATTCCATTTCAAGTAAAATTTCCACTTGATTTGAGGATAAATTATTTGATTATAAATACTGTTCAGTTGAAAGGAAGGTCAAGTTTTTATCAAGGGGTAGCACTATTATTATCATTATATGAACATATCGAAACGTACCTTCCTAGATATTTTGATTGCTAAAATTGAGGTTAGTGGAAACAAAAATGAAGGATTTCGTAGTTTCATTTTTTTAATGAAAATTGCAAAATAATATTTTACATTTTTCTTAAACTAACTAATTACATCAGTATAATACACGTTCTTAATCACAAGAAACTTAAAAATAAACAATAATTTAATATAGAAACGTCAACAGAAATTCCCAAATATAAAACAAAAATAAATAACCAACGAAATTGTAAAACAGTAGGATGCAAAATGAACGAACATAAAAGAAAATGCGAACTAATCCAGTTCAAAAGTGGAAACATGCATTGCAAAATCGCAAACCGAAAAATGAAAGTTCAATAAATATGATAGGGTGGATAGTGAGTACTCTAGTAAATCGAAGTTGTTCAAAAAAAGCGGTAGTCCTTGAGTTATAAGTTGTCTACAAGTAACAGTTTCGTTTTCAAAATTTACGCTAAACATTCAAATACATGAAACCCAGTTATTTCAAACATCGGGATTCAATTTTGGAAGTATTTTCAAAAAATAAAACCCCTCTATCGCGACCCCTAAGTTTGGAGGTAGTTCTGAAAACACGTATTGGAAATAGCCATTCTATGATGTTCAATAAAAAGCTATGTTACACTTTTGTGGTTCTTCAAATTACATTGATTTGTCATTGATCGTTCAAAAAAAATTAAGCTGCCGGAAATTGTTTCAGGAATTTTCGGAATACAATTTCATTTACACCATAACACGGACTTAACATTTCCGTTTCGTGATATGAATTATTCAAAATAGAACAGCCAAGATAAATGTACATTTCTAGAAAGGTTTTTTGGGTAACACGATCAAATTCTCTTAGATGAACAATTGTTTTCTTGCTGACGTTTCAAAATTTTTTGAATTTTTCTTCAGGACTCGAACAGGAGTTTTTCATGCTGAAACAACTGAATTTAAAATCATCAGACGTATTAGATATATTAAAAAAATGAAAACCGCTGTATCAAACAAAATATTCAATACCAGCACAACACTGTGACATGAAACATAAACAAATAGCTTTATACCTGTTTTCATTGATGTAGGAAAGGAGTGAAATAAAAAAAAAGAACTATTTGACTATTACACTGAATAAGTCGAAATATGCAACAGTGAGGCCATCAACATCCCTTGTAGTGTTGACACTACAGTGTTTGAGAATATGAATCGTGTGTTCTGAAAATCATGTTATGAGATAACATCCGGTTTGACCAACATATCATTTGTGAATTTCTACAGTTCAGCTTGCGAACTATGTTAGATTGTATCTAGCGGTGTTAACTGTTTCTGTTTAGATGAAAAATAGTTTTCAACAGTATCCTAATTTGAATAGGCCACTTTGCTGGTCATAAAGTGACTGGATTAGTTGGAGATCCTACGAAAAATTAACTTCCAATATCCCTTGTTCAAAATATAATCAGGAAAAACTTCCTCTGCTCAAAATACCAGGGCATACACAAAATATCATAAAATTCCATGTGTGTCAAGTTTGTCTGAAGAACTTGGCCTGTTACTAAGTAACGAACAAATTAAAGTACCTCCTCAAACGAAAAAACTATTTTTCATCTAAACAGAAACCTAAAAAACCTCCAGATATATACTCTCCCATAGTTTAAAAATTTAACGGTGGTATGTATGCCAAACCGGGCGTTATCTGCAAACACGAGTTTCAGAACACAAGAGAGATTTTGAGAAACAAAATATCAAGAACCCCACAGTCCCTGTATTTAAAGCCATAGTATTTAATATTTCTTGAATGTATCTAACTCGTATGATGACTTTAATTTTTTTTTATAGTTTTAACATGCTAATACTCCTATACGGTGAGTAATTTTACCACTGCCCCGAGCCCTGAGAAGAATATCAATAAATCCGAAACGTTGACCACAAAACAATTGGTTTCGTAGATAATCTGATCATTAGACGATTCAACTAATGAATGTACAATTAACCTAAACAATCGAAGGAACACTCAACAACAAACGCTTCCGCGTTAGTCAGTTTTCCTTGATGTTGCTCAACAAATGGTTATTTTTCAAACTCTGCAAATACCTCTCGTATTGCACAAGAGGACCCTGATTCATGTTCATCCAATTTTGACGGTTTTGCATCTCGAAATGTTTCAACAACATGGCGTGCTGAATGGCGGCCAACTGATTGTTTGGATTCATTCCAAAGTTAGCGTTGAAGTTCAAACTCGCCGACATCTGAGCCAAATTTTGTATGTTGTACTTCTCCAGAATCTGATTGGGACTCAGCGCGGGATTCTGATCACCACCAGAATTCGCCTTGGGACTAGCCTTAGAAGGAACTGACTGCCCAGAAGTGGATGCTTGCCCATTGGGCGACATTGCTGGTAGTTTCGGTGAAGAAACTGAAGGTTTCGGCGAAGAGACAAGTGGTTTCGGGGACGAAACGGGCGAAGCAATAGGATGTTTGCTTGGGCTGGGAAGATTTGCCGATGAGCTTGGCAGCTGCGGCGAAGATTTGGGGGATTTATTGAAGCTACTCACTTTGGGCGAAGGAGCTCTCTGAGTGAAAGTGTTCACTCTGAGCTGGTCCATCATCAGGTTTGGCACGGGCGCGTACATGTGCTTTATCATGGGCGAAGATTTGGGCGAGTGCTTGGGGGAATTCCTGGGCGAATTATAGCCGACGGCGGGAGAGAGATTCCGAGGGATAGGACTAGGTCTGGGGGATGAGGCGGCTATATCTTTCGGAGCAGCGAATGCGTTCATCTTCATTTCCGTCGAACTGGCAGGTATACTAGCTGTCTTCGTGTCTAGCTCTTGTTTGGCAAGAGGTACCACACCGTTAACCTTCACGGGTCCGTTATGACCCACCGAAATTGTGTAATTCATCCCCAGAGCATTCGAATGGAGATTTGCTAGAGTCTGCTGGAACTTCATCGGGTCAGCTACTTCGAACTTCAAATTTTTCTGTGGCGGTTTCAGATTCCTCTGGTTTGGTAGTCTTGGAATCGGAACTTTCGGATTCGGTTTCGGGGTCACAGTTTCGTCAACCTTCGAATCATCACAACAGCTGTTCTCTTGTTCTAATTTCGTTTTTTTGAAAAGTTGCGTAGCTATTTCTGCTAGGTTTCTTTTAATGGTAGCCGAAGCTCCGGTGTTGTCGTTGCTCAAATCCAAAGCAGATTTCTGCCCGATCTTATCGGGAGTCTCGCCTTCATCCTCGGGCTTCTTTATGGACTCCTCGAAAATCTTTTGGAACGTTTGCGGAGACCTGGGATTGAGTTTGTTACTCTCCTTCGGCACATTCAAGACTCTGTTACACAATTCAGGTACAGGCGAAGGTTGGATGAACTTCAAAGGTACGTTAGTCTTCATTGGAATGGGAAATTGGGGTTTGGGGCCGACGATTTCCGAAATCGTAGTCGACATGGGGATTCTTTCGGTTAGACTCTTCGCGATCTGTGCCAAGTCCTCGTCGACCTTCTGTTCGCTATCGTTATCGTTCATTTTCAAACTGAAATCGAGTTTGGTAGCAGATCCTTCTTTTCCAGTTCTATCGGATTGCCCAGTTTCATCGGGCAGCTTGAGAATTTCTATGAAATTTTTGACGGGAGGTATTAAACTAGGCAACCTATCTTCCGTGCCATCTTTGATGGTTATGGACAGCGAAGATGGTATTTTACAGTTCTCGATCAGAGATTTCAACCCCTTATTCTGTAGCGAGGATTTCGGTGTCTGGTTTTGTTTCGGTTTCGAGAGGATTATCCTCGTGGTGGGTTTTTTCTCAATTTTAGCTTTCTTGAGAGTAGTTTCGTTTTTACTAGGGCTGGATTTTCGTTTCTGGCTGTTCGTGACTTGCGTGTCAGGTTTCTTTTCATTAGCGCAAGGAATATTTTTAGCAGTTAGTTCTATGGACTCTAGGAACTTACGTTTCTCTTCTTCGTCAGATTTTGCAGATCCTTGATCAGAATTTTGCTTCGCTCGACTTTCCGACGAATCGTCTTTTTTTGTAACGATGTCCACATTTTTGTTGGAAGTTGTGGAAGGATCATTTTTTGGAAATTCAATTTTTTTGGGAGTCATAGTTTTCCCGACACTTTTATTAGAATTAGATTTGGTCTGTGGAGATTTTTTACAACTTGGCATCTTCTTTGTCGCGGTGTTATTTTTCACAGTTTGCTTTATAATATTCAGACCAATTGCTTGACCAGCTTTGTTAGAAACTTTCTGAATTTTTGTTATTATTTCCACGTTATTAGTACGGTTCAGAGTGATATTCGTATACACTGCTTTCTTGATTTCCTCTTCATCATTTCGTATTTCAGACTTGAAATGTCCGGAATTTTCGGCAGGAGAAGGAATTTCGCTTTTCACTTTCACCAGTTCGTTGGTAAAGCTTTGATCGCAATAATTCGACTCGATTTTTGGCGAATCTTTCTCTGTCTTGATAAACACTTCATCTGTACAATCAGTAACAGTTTTCTTGTCATCACCACTACTACTACATTCAGTAGTATTTATATTTACAGTAACTTTGTCCACGCTCACATCATTCTCACTAACATTGCTCTCACTAAGTTTCATGTCGGTTTCACTGATATTATCACATTTACTTTCGTCAACGGTAACACGGTCTGTCTCGATGGCGTTATTAGAATCACCTCCTCTAAGTTCACTTTTGTTTTCATCACAAACATCTTTTTTGGGACTAGCTTGTTTATTGGTTTTGGAATTCTTCTTCTGATGATTTTCCCTCTTCCTGCTAGAACCGATTCTGTCACCATTATTCCGTGACGTCCTGGCAGGAGCTTTGACAACGAAGTCCATGGGATTCTGCGAATCGAAGTAGTCGAACCTTTCTGAAACCTTGTTGATGTCGGTTATCCTGAAGAAGAATTTCATTGGTTCATTCTGAAAAGAAATCGTGTTTAAGTATTTCACACATTTTTTTTGGATAAAATATGGGTTATAATCTAAGTTGGGGAAGCGGATTGAAAGTGATATAATGTAAGCCTCTTTTATAGGTTACTTTACAGTCACAGGGAGTAAAATATATAATCTTTCAATGAATTGTTAACATATTTAGATTTTATGGAAATGCCATATTACAGAAAAAGAATTCATTACGAATTATCAAGGAGTCAGGAGTCGCGAGTTACAAACTGAAGGAAGAAATATTTGTACCATTTTAACTTATGAGCAGTGGTATAATGGAAAAGTTATGAACGTTCCACTTTATGACAGTTTACTGATTTGCAAAATTGAAGATAGTTTTGTTGAGTATTAAAATTTTTATGTATGTTCATAAATACAGTCCACTTTCTCACGCAATTACATGAAAAAATTAGCGTTTGTCAATTTTTAGTAGGTTAGTAAAGGTTTGAGACATTCATTCACCAAAAATATAGAGATCAGTTGAATATTCAACAGTATTATCATCATCTACTCATCAATGAGAATACTTTTCGAAACGATTTTCCGACTGAAAGTAATTTCTTTCTATAAACAGCAATTTATATGCATCTGGATTTTTCTCCTGAAAAAAGTAGGTGATCATATGGAAGACGCCTGAAAAAGCTGTTGTGCAGTTACACTCGTGTCGAGGTTTCGGGAGCAGCGAATATTTGACAAAGTATTATTTGGATGACAATGTAAATTGAGACATTGTGAACATTTTACTGTGACAGTAATAAACAAATAATCATCTTTTCTCTTTAAGGCGGGTTTCCACCAAACGGACTCGCTTGCTTTTTTTGTGAAATATTTTTTGTCGTTTCCCCTACATCCTATACCATATCTAGAAGACGAATAGTTTTTGGAAGGGTTAAAAATATGGTAGATTTCAGTGGCGCACCCAGAGGGGAGCCATGGGGCTGCAGACTGTCGAGATTTATAATAGTTACAAAAAATGAGATTACTACTGTAGATAATAATAGTGACATCTACTATCTATCTACTATTATTATAAAATGAGCCCATTGGTTATTTTGAAGAGCTGCAGCGATGGGGCTGTTGATTTAGTGAATTTTGTATAGCAATTGTTAAATATATGTTTTGTTCTGTATTATGGTTATAATCAATGAATAAACTACTTTATTTTTACATAAATGTTACATTTTGATTTAGCAGATTTTATACTATAATAGGTAAATACAGGGTGATCCATCTCAGACCAGCCACCCCATATATTTCTTATCCCATAGTGAGTGGAAACATTTCCCTAAACACGTCGAATGATTTTGTTTGGAGGACATCTTTTGACATATATTTTAGGCTTAAACGAGCAACCCTTCAATTGGGGGCTCTTCTTCCCCTAAAATTTGAATAAGGGAGAGGGGTTGAGTGATACTTTATTTACAATATACAAGCCCATTTTTTAAGCCCTTTTTATAAACTCAAGCAATCATCAAAAAATTACATTCTTGAAAAATCTAATTGTGTTATCATCATGATTACATTAAAAAACAATCTGCGTGTTTAAGTCCAATGTTCAAATTGTTCTCCATTGACTTCCATAAAATAATACTTTCTCTCAAACTGATAAATAAAAAACAGCAAAACATTTCCTTATCTTGCCTTCATTTTTTGTGCTTAGAAGGTGATTATCTGGTTGTATCATTTCAGAATTGAAATCAATTGTTGAGTTACTGCTTTGTTGATTTGTTTGAAATTTCAAAAAATATGGCGTTTACATTGCAAGAACGTGTTGAGCTGGTTAGCCTTTATTACCAAAAACAAAATTGTGCACGAGCCACTGCAAGGATATTTAACCAAAACCATCCTGAACGTAGCGTTCGCCATAAGTACGTACTGGAATTGATTTCAAAATTTGTGGAGATGGATTCAGTAATGGATAAAAAATTGTAAATGATGAAGGAGCAGCTGTGGCGGTATTGGGGCCTGTCCAAATTACGTCAAACACGCAATCTGTACGACAACTTTCTGCAGTTTTCAGAATTTTACATAGACACAAGTTCCATCCGTACAATATTAAATTAATTCTTGTATTAAATAATGATGATTTAGATCGAAGGCAAGAGTTTTGCGAAATTATGGTCGAGCGTATCAACAATAACCCAAATTTCTTGTACAACGTTTGCTTTTCTGACGAATCCACTTTTTTACTTAATGGAGAGGTTAACCGGCATAACTGTAGAATTTGGAGCGATACA
>WOGO01002089.1:362-16525 GCA_015342085.1 Leptinotarsa defecta | reverse complement strand
GTATATATGGATTGATTGAGCTGATTCACATAATTTCTGAAGCAAGTCTCAGATAAGTTCTTGCATATTCTTCTAAGGTCTGAAAAAATTATATAGTCCCTATCATCACGAGAATTCAAGTAAGTTTTATGGGCCATTTTTTCCTCTTTCATAAGATATCTTAGATCTGCATTAAACCATTTAGGATATGTAGAAGTTTTAAACATTTTTCGTGGAACAAACAACGACAAAGACATATACAAAATATGGTAGAAAGATTCTAATGCTTCATTTACATTCGAGAAATTTAAACAGCTTTCCCAATCTATTCCTGCAAAATAATTATTCAAACCTATGTAATCAGCATTTCTAAAATCATCGTATTATCCAGATTTGGCCCCATGCGACATTTTTCTGTTCCCAAGACTGAAAAGACCCATGTAAAAAAGGTGTTTTACGACGATTGGGGAGATAAATAAATATAGTTTAAAAAAAACTATAAAACACGCTTTTAAAGAACATCGAACTAAAAAGTTAAAAGAAGGTAAAAGAACAAGGGCAAAAAGTTCATATCAGAACTGCATTGAGGATTGGAAGGGGACTACTTTAAAGAGGACAAAATAGAAATTGATGAATAAATGAATCTTTTTTGGGAAGAATTAGCAGCGTATGTTATTCAATACAACACATAAAAAAGCATGAGTATATAATTTTGTAATAAATTTACCTTTGTAATATTTGACGGAGTAGGTATGATGATTGGGGGTATTTGCTTTCCATTCTTCAAACTCAGGTAGAGAGTAGAATGACAAACACTCATTCTTCTTTCGTGCTTTAACAATGGGGGTGATGAACTGCTCAAGAAAATCCCGTTGCAGCAATTCGGGCCAATTGTGATGTATGAAATTGATGAGCAAACCCTTAATGTGGGACCCATCCTGATCCTGATCAGTCATTATCATAACTTTGCCGTACCTTAAAGTTTTCATATCCTCGATGGAATTATATTTCTTTTTATACTGCAATCCAAGGATTTTGATTATATTATTAATTTCGACATTTTCCAGTATTTGTTTGTGCGTGGCTTCTCGTACGTTTAATAATTTACCTCTTAGTGGAAATATACCGTAATGATCTCTGCCTACCACTCCCAGACCAGACACGACGGTACTTTTGGCTGAGTCTCCCTCAGTCAAAATCAGAGTACACTTGAGTGCATTCTTTGTTCCAGCTTCGTTTGCATCTTCTAGTTTGGGAATGCCTTTCAGTTTGCTTTGTTTCTTTCCACTGGTTTTAGCTAACTCATTTTGGGCTTTGAACTTGGCCCACGAAAGTACCGATTCAACTATGCCGCTCTTGGTTACCTGATTTATGAACTTCTCACTGAGTGTGCACTTCGATCCGAAACTTTTCATTTGCAAAGTCATATGTTCCTTAGTTTGTGAATCGAATGAAGGATTGACGATGAGACAATTAATGAAGACCCACATATGGGTTTTCACTTGAAACGGTTTGATATTGACACCACCTTTGTTTTTCTTTTTCAAGACCTCTATGAGCTGTTTCACAACCATATCAACGATATAATCAACATGTCGACCACCTTTAGAAGTTGCAATACTGTTGACGAACGAAACTTGTTGAAAGCCCCTATCAGAAATTGTTAAAGCAACCTCCCATCTTTCATTAGCCTGCTCGTAAACTACTTTTAGAGGGTTTCCTGTATCATCCTCTTTTCCTTTGATGTACAAGTCAATATAGTCTTTAAAAGACTTGACGGGTAATTTTTTACCATTCAAAAAGACCTAAAAAAAGATTGTTATAGTATATCGTACTAATTCAACATCTTTACTATGTATATTTTGAAGTCACTTTCTGATGATTGAAAGAAGATACAAATTTTCTACAAAAGTGATGTGAACACTATGAAAGTCAGATTCCTGTTAAGCTGAATGAAGTATCTTTTAGCATTTGCTAAAAAATATTTTGACGTCTGACCTAGGAATCACAAGTTGAAAGGTAAGACCTCGTTAATCCATAGCTCACACAAGTTTTGACTTTTGAGGGTTGTCGTTCGTCGGGGGGAGGGGGGGACAGGTGGTTAAAGGAAAAACATATTTTTTTAAGTAAAGTAAAGTAGAAAAATGAGGAATCATAATATTCAAATGAGTTGGTAAAAATATATGAATATGAATAAATATGATCTCTGATCTCATCTCGTAGTATGTATCTATATTTCATCATAGTTTTTTTTGCTTGTTTACAATTTCTTGCAAGACGGAGCTCTAACAATTTACAGAATCAAATCATTTTGTGAGTATTAGTTAATGAATAAGGAAAAAATATAATTAACGAAACTCAACTCATATTATTTCAAGGTTTCATTCTCCATAACGAGAACTGTATCCATTAAACACATTATTGGGTTATTAAGAGTTTAAAATAATTTTTGATGGAAGGGACCGGTCGTCAAAAAGCGCTAAAAATAAATTCAGTTCCTTTGTTGATTATAATGATTATTATCAATCCAATGAAGTAACATATAGGCATAGGATACGTCACATAAGTAAAAAGAGTAAATTCTAAAATAGATTTAAAAGAATATCAAAATTATATAGAAGCAAAGTGGTAGTACGTAGTGTATAAAGTGCTGGTAAAGATATAAATAAGTTATATAACATTAAGATTAGACAAAGATTTCGTTAAAAAATTTATTCAGCCTGTAGAAGAAAGTCTGTATGATCATTTTTTAGAGTTTCAATTCAAAGTTACAAATGCGTAGTGATTTCGGGGTTGGGGATTAGATGGTTGTACCCTTTGATTCCCATGACTGTGGGACCCTGACTCGTTATTTAAACAGTGTGTTTTGGAATGATTTCCTGTATTTTCCTTATTAAATATGGATTTGTATTATCTGTGACATTGGATTAGTGTTTTCTACTACATATGTGCAAAGCAAGCTATTTCCAGTATATACAGGTTGATCACTGTTAAAATGTCTAGGTGTTGAAAAAAAAGTGGCTTGCATGGTTCTAGATAATGACAAATAGTGTGGTTTGGTATTTTCATCTCTTCCACTGGAAGCTTATGTTGCTTCATCTGATACAAAGGATGGAATAATTAAGAACTTTCTTCTCTCTCAATTCAAGATCTTAAGTCGTATACCACAGAAAACTGAAATAACTTCCTTAGTATGTGAGCAGCGAGAACTGAGTTTTAACTGATGACTGACAGCTGGCGAGAAAAAAAAAACAATTACTACAATAAGAAATATACCTTAACACCTCTTGTAGAAGCAGCAACGTCAAAAGCCCTTCTTGACATTAATCCTACTATCCCTTCATCTAATTTGTCCATTTTGAACTTTGTTAAATCTGGACTGAATGTGATCTTTGTGTAATCTTCTCCGGATGCATCTTTTACTCTAGGTTCCGATGCTTTTGTCATATTGCTACCCCAGGTTTGTTTGAATTGTTTTTTATATTCGCGGGAAGATGTTTCGACAGTAAATTTATTACTAAAAATGTTGCACAGTTTGGCACCATAACCGTTTCTACCACCAGTTACTTTTTCTTCCTCGTCGTTGTAATTCGAAGAAGTGAGAAGGTGACCGAAAATCATAGTCGGGACATACATATTTTCTTCTTTATGCATTGCTACTGGAATACCTTGTCCGTTATTCCATACTGAGATTATATTTTCTTCAGGATTTATCTCAACTTTGATGCAATCCATTTTTTTGTCTCTTTGTTTATTGTCTGCAGCATTGACCAATATCTCATCAAAAATTTTGTATAAACCTGGAACATATTCTATTTGCTTTTGAACCATTATTTGTTGTTCTGTGTCATATATCCACATAATTTCTGTCACTTTTTCAACGGAACCAATGTATGTGTCAGGACGCAATAGGATATGTTCTAACTGGGACTTTTTTTGATACGTTTTCTCGATTGTTTGCTTTTTTGGAGGTTTATTTGTAGCTTTGGGAGGAGGCTCTGATTCTACATTATCTTTTTCACCATTCTCATTTCCATTAGATGTGGAATTCATTTTGGAAAACATACTCTGAAAAAAATTAAATAAGTGAGAAATCAGTTTATTAATATTTGTCAGTTTTTACAAATTATCATCAAACCATCTCTTTGTTCGATATTTTATTGATTTCATTGTAGATAAAGGCTCAACAACCCTCAGACAAACATTTTGCAAAGAACATTCCGAACTATGAATAAGATACGATGCAATAAGATTCAATGCATTTTCCTTCTCTACACTTGCTGAAAGTTTTCGCACTAAAAATGTATATTTATGAAACACACTGAACATTTCGGTTTTTTAATATTTTTCCAAAATAGCTGGCCTCAACTTTAGATGTAATGGGCAAGTACTAATTCTGATATATAGACATCTAAAATGTCTCACTGATATAGGAAGAGCAGTATGCAAAATTCTGAAAGTTTCAACACATCTGAAAATGTTCTCTTTAATGTCTTGATCAGATTAGTGAGAGGACATATTAGTTAAAATTAGCATCTTAACATTTGATCATTTTCTTGAAATCACAAAAAAAACATGAGTTTTTCACTATTGCATGACACCTGCATCATCTCTTGCACTGGCCCAAAAAATACAAAACCAAGATCTCTAGGTCTTCTATAGAGAAAATCAGTTTCGTCGACAAGCAACTGACTGATAACAAATTTAGCTACTTCAACTTAGTACTAATAAAGAGGACAAGCAAAAATATTATTGCTAAATAATGTTTTAACGGTGGCGTCTGCCATTTTATGAGAAACTTTATGAAAGAAAAGCTCACCCTTATATCTGCCATTTTTCACTTATTAGCAATCACAATGGTCTACGTTATGTTGAAATATCAGAAAAACATTGTCAAATCAGCTCAATTCTGAACAATTTCTAGATTCTGAAAACAAACAATGGCTCCACAATAAACCACTCGTTTGGAATTGATACTTCTCGTGCATAGTCGCGTGTAATCGTAATATTTTCAAATTTGGCCAATAATAAACTTCATTTTAAATCAATTGACCAATCACAGGCATAATAAATAAACCAATCTTCACTTTTAGCGGCTCTAGGTATGTTTTGTTACCGCAAATCTTGAGGCATTTTCCATTGCTAAAAGTAGTGCAAAATCAGTGTCTTTGTATTCTTAATTAACGTATTTAGAATTAGAGGATAGAGAAACTGTGAATATGCACTGCTTTACCAATAGAAAACTGTGTTGGTAACCTGTTCCAGATGTGTTATTTCCGCCAGAAGTTATTCACTCATTCTGCTAACTTTTGGTTGGAATAACAAAATACAACTTCTGTTCCTTCTCAAAATAATGGCGAATTCTGAAAGGCTGATCCACGAATGCAATGTTAGCTCAACTGTCCTTAAAGGAAGATTCAATACACAAATATAAAAAATTTAGGAGCCCCTTAGAGGTCCGCTGCAAATTCAAGCTTCGACATATACCACCGAACGGGGTTCATCTTTTATCTGCAGTTTTCACTGCAACGCAACTAGTTGAAACCAGTTCTCTGATTGAAATAATTAATTTTTCACTGTTATATCATAATCATAAATGTCACCGGAGATCAGTGCTTGCAAATCCTTGAGTTGAATCAAATTTATTTTAAATATTGAATGCAAATCATTTATTGTAGAGGAAATTATGAGTTTTATTTACTTTTTTGGATTTTTTTATCTCCCCCAGTCTTAAAAAAATTAAAATTTTAAAGAAGAAATTTATGCGGTGTAAAAATGTCAAACTATCAATTGACTTTATTGAGTGAACTTATTGGCGACCCCATGGTTGCCAACTGCGATAAAATAATGACATTTGACATTTGCTAATGAATATATAACCTATTTTTTTGAGTTCCTTCTGCATTTTCATTTTTGGGGCATAATTGGGACAGACCATCTTATATTTCTTCATAGCTAATTCTTCATTCTGGAGCCCCAACTTCATATATAGGACGACTAGAAATCTCTTTGCGGCCATATTCTGGAAATCAGTTTCTGATTTCAGATAGGCTATTTATTTATCATCAAATGTCAAATGTCGTTATTTTACCGCAGTTGGCAACCATGGGGTCACATAGACTGGTCTTTGAAAAGAGAACATTGACTCCAACAACTAAAAAAAGAAAAAGAGATTGATGTTAGATACGTCACGATGTTTTACGTGTTGCATATTTCCATTTTTAGGAATTCATTTTGTATCAGATGATGCTGTGGCGCAGTGGCCAAGACGTTGTTATTAGCAGGTGACGTCACGCCCAGTCCAAATATTATCATGTCAATGCATTTTATTAGTTATTCCAGCGCACCATTACCGCAAGATGGATGTTCAAACCTCCAGGAAAAAATATGTCAAAGTGATTCCGAAAATGACTTTTGTTTCAACAATAGAAATTGCAAGATAGAAAAATTAATTAGCAATGTGCAAATGTTTCCCAGAGATCCATTCAGAGATTGAAAACCATCACTCAACAATATCTGAAAATATGGAAGATAGACAGTGTTTAACGCCTCTGTGAATGAAATACCGAAGAACGTTGAATCTTTGTATTTTATGAAGAATCCAGAGGGCCGTAGATCGATGATTTCGTCAAAATGTTTCATATAGGAAGGTGTCAAAGTGTTTACACACTATTTCTATGCACCTTGATGTACTTTATTTGTATGTGAATATTGAAGTAAAACCATGGTATGAACTATCGAACAAGAGTACCCATGATATATTCGGTGTGGGAAAAGATGCATACAAACCCGATTCCCTTTTATTTTGTCAACAACTCTTGACAGGAAAAATGAGGTTGACCCAATTTTATACAGATGCTGGTAGATGACTCAACTGCTCTTCCCTAAATCCGGCACTGGCTATTGAGATTGTGTGTTGACTGCAGTGAACTCTATACTATGATGTATGGCGTATAGTCACAGAACACCCTAACACTGTGAGAGAGGTCATAATTCAAAGCATCATATATAAAGTTCTATAGGGTGCTCAAAGTCTTAGCAACTACTGACTTCTTATATTAATTAGTGAGGTTAAATCATTTCAATGAGCTGAGAAGAAATGGTTGAAGGATGTTATTTATTCTCTTTTCAATAAAAAATGTAATTATCCATCAGAAATACAATTACTACTGAATTACAGTCACATATCAAATTTTAAGCAGATCTTCTAAAATGCAGGCACTTATAAATTACAGAAAATAAAACATTCATGAAATTTCACCAGTATATGTATATAAATATTTATAAATCATTAATTACATCTTACATGATTTTTGTCACATTGCTTGCATTAAAAGCATTTTTAAAATTGTAACGTTTTTTAGTACGGTAAAAATAGTCGCTGACAAAGATAAAACTTAACAACTTATTTACAATAAATAGTAATAATAAAATTTCAAATCAAAAGATCAACTCAAAAATATAATAAAATAATGTCAGTTTGAAATATTAACACAGATATCGTGATTCGTAAAGCTAGAGAACAATTTGTGCTTAACAATGAATCTATTAGAACTAGATCTTGTTTGTTGAGAATTCACAGCTGGTACCCAAGAGAATTTCTTCAGAAAAATGAAAAATTCTTGTCCGTTATTGGATTTGTGATGTAGGACCTAAAAAGATAATATTAATCAATTTCTCGGTGTCTGAAAGCCATAAAAAATCTGTGACAGCAGCGTTAAAACTTGCAAGAATTGAATTATTATTTATTCTTCAAGAAATATACAATTTGTTTATAAAATGGAAAATGGAACAAGTCAGTGATAGGTTAGGTTTTATTATGACTCATACTCGACCAAATAAACCCAACTTATTACTGAAGCCGATTTTTTTATGGTGAGTGATCTTTCAGGTAAGATGGTAAAAGTGCGGCTCTGCCAAACTCTGAACAGAGGCGACGCAGACTGTCTTTCGACAGTCTGAGTCTCTGCATGTGATGATTTACACGACAGTGACCTGTGAGAAGGCTTGTTAGACATCGTAGTTCATCCCTATTGTAGTCCAACAACTGTTTGGTTTCAAGCTTCGAATGAACGCCTTGGAGTGAGCCAATCTTGGAAGATTTTGCCAGGAGTCCATGAATCTTCTTGCCATCCAGGTGTTGAATCTTTGTTTTGCAAAGCCTGAAGCGATCCCAATGACAGGTTCTGGTCCGATAAAGCTGCTTATAACACCCTCCTTTGCAATTTGCAATTTTGGCAATTTGCTTTCAATTTAGGCGTTTCTTGGTAGGAGCCAAGAGGAAAATGGAACTAGTCAGTGATAACAACAGTGATACAACAGTAAAAACTCAAAGAATAAAAATGGGGCAAATGAAAATATGAATATGAGTTATGAGTTCAGAACGATAACCAATAAGTAGTTACAAAATAAATTATAACAGAATGATACACAAAAAAATAAAAATCTTCAAGACAACAAACAATTCAGCTCAGAACGTGGACTGTTCAACAAATAAGGTGAATGTTCAAATTTCGCAATTTTTTATTTTAGTATACTCTTCTCGAACATTTTTACAGTTTCAGCTGTTTGGCATGTTAAGTTTGTTGATGAGAGGCATAAAACTTAGAAACGTTTTGCGTGTTCAGTAATTTTCTGCAATTGAAAAACCTGGATCGAAGAATTCGCAGAAAATTTTGTGTTAAAAATGAAATGCTGTGCCCAAAAAAAACACTTGAAATATTGACAGTGGCATACGTTGATTGTACTCTGAGACACAAAAATGTTTACAAGTGGTACAAGACACATGATCGTAGAGTCAATACAGAGTATTATCTTGAAGTTATATGTGTCTCTTGCAAGAAGCCATACGAAGAAAACGTCCAGTATTGTGGAAAAACAATTCATAGCTTTTGCATTACGATAATGCATTGCTTGTTCGTTATTTTTTGGCCAAAAACAAACGGTAATCATGCCTCAACCACCGTATTCACCAGATTTGGCCCCCTGCGACTTTTCCTATTCTCAAGATTGAATAAACCCATGGCGCTTTGCGACGATTGAGGAGATAAAAATCGAATCGCCGAGAGAGTTCAAGGACATACCAAAAAGTGCCTATCAGAACTGCATTGAGGATTGAAAAAAAAAACGCTGGTACAAGCATATTATATCCGAAGGGGACTACTTTGAAAGCAACAAAATAGAAATTGATGAATATATAAATATTTTTTGATAAAAATGAAAATTCACCTCATTTTGGACAGACAGCGAAAAACATTTATAGCAAAAAATTAATTAATCTGTAAAACGGATAGCATAAAAGTTTCAAACACACATCTTACCCCTTATTCACTCAATACAGGTAGCATGGACCCATAAAAACAAAATAATATTAGAAATTTCCATGAAATGAATTTTTACATGAGTTGTCCTAAGTAGCTTTGAGAAATATGAACTTGAAAAATTTATACTGCAATTCTATCTGTTTCCTTGTTTCAATTCATTGATACTCTGAAAAAGTTGCTATAGTTTGCATTGATGATTCGTATACTATTCCATAATGTTTACTTGTTCTCATATCTAAATAAAAGTTACTTTTACATTAGTTTCCTTACACATAATATTCAATTCAAATTATAATTCAATTATTCAGTGTAAAAAAAATTAATCTTTTTTATCTTCAAAAATATATTTGTTTGAAAGTAAAAGCAAGAAATAAAAATGACACCCAAAATTTATTGTTTGATTGTTGACTTGATTTAGGCTCTTGTAGTACATATACCAAAAGTAAAGCTTTTGAATGTTTCTTTCGAATAAACCGTTTTTGGTTGTATTTTACATTTTGTTTGTATTACTTGAACAGTATATTCAAAAGTATGTCTGCTTAAGGAGCGGCTGCCATTATTTAGGAAAAATATGACATGAGTGGTAATATATTATTAAGTGACTTTGTTTGAAAAGTTTGTTTATTATACAGATCACCTGTTAGACCAATTATTGAATAACAATACATTGCAGCATACTCTTGTCATAGATCTGGATAAACCTGGTTTCTACTGACTGGAAAATACATGAAAATGTCTACAAGGCCAATTTTTGTTTTTTTTTTAACATTTTGCTTAGAGACAACTCACATAGTTCACAATTCAAAGATATATAACTGAAATACTTACAGTTCAATAATGTGGATTGTAGACGTTGGACAGTTGTCATTCACTTTCACGTGGCAGTGTTTATGACATTTAATTAGACAATCTCGACATTCGTAGCCCTGTTTACCGAATCTCCGAGCTATGCTTTTGCCACACACCTGACATATAGTTCCTCTGCAATAAATTTAGCAATAATTTTCAGAAGGACATCGAACACATTTATACTGACCCTTGTAAATGTTTGGCAACGAAAGTATGATCATTGAAAATGTGGAGTTTTGTGCCTTTCTTTCTCCATTTTGATTTTTGTGCTAAAGATAGTGGAACGAGATAGTGTTTCTTGATACCATTTTCCAATGTTTCCAAAACCAAAGTGCTGGCTTCATTCACATATGTTCTCGTTGAAGCAGTACTCATTCCCGAGGCCTCTGAAAGACTGGATCTTCTCGATGTTTCTTCCATTGAACGTTGACCAGGTACATTTAGGCGATAACCTTGATAAAAAAATTTGAATTATTTCCCAGAGAAATGATATTTAAATTCTATTTCAGATCAGAAGAAAAGAAGATGCTAACATGCCTGAACCATATTAACCCGATAAAAAATACGAATTGTTTCATATAGATAATTTGGATATACGGTTGGTTACCTCGTTCACGAGCAGATGGGGCGATGACAAATATGTTGTTTGTCGTTCGCTTCAGCCTAGTTCGAGGAACGATACGCAGAAAGGAATTCGATTTTTATTTATGGGACTTCATGTTGATGATAGGCACTATCTTGCACCGATGAGAGGCTAAGAAGCCGGAAACCGGTCTGCAAGTGTGGCCGTTCCAATAATTGAAAATCGATTCCTGCAGTTGTATCGTCAACAGCATATGCAGGAATAACTTCAGTGAAGAATCCTGCACTGTCACCTGTCGGATATAATCCAACGCCCTTCGTGGTATTAGCCAGGGGAGTAGTTGTTTTCTGATAGGTGATAGTCCATTAACCTACAGTGTAGATGTTGAGAATGGCCTGAACGATATGTTCTTTTGGATAATTTAAAATGCGAATTGTTTACTGGACCTTTGAGATTTATTATTTCTTTCGTTGATAAATGATGGTTTTGTAAGACCAGCTGATTGGATACAAACCATTGAAACCGGACTGTGTTGGCGAGAAGAGCAACCTAGTTGGCTAAAATTGTGGAATGGGCATCAGTCTATGAGATGATGACCAAACATTCCCGCTGAAATCCACTTTCTACAGTAGCATGGGGATTCTCGTAGGCCCAAGAATAATTTTTGTGAACGTTTATGATATCATCCATTGAAAAACTTGCTTCTTCATTTGATATACTATTAACGTTTAGAAAAGATTCATTCCCAAAAATTAATCTTTTCTAAAAATACTACCTTTTAATTTAAATAAGAATCCTTTGACTGGGATTCAATGAAATAAGCGAATGAATGTTATTTACGTATTCTCAGGATGACATGAGTGAAAGATGATTCAGAAAGAATGTTTTTTGTATAATTCAATGTTTATATTAAAATAGCTGTTTTGAGAGGGGTTTTCTTTCCAGTTTGTGCCTGAAAGTTACTTTTTCATATTGAGTTAATTTTTGAAATTGATTGCTTCCTTTCTTATTTTGGAAGGCTGCCACATTTTTTTTTCCCGAAAATTAATCTCCCCTAAAAATATACCCTTTCAATTATTTCTCATCTCAACCAATAAAAAAGAGTGAAGATTGCCAAGTACTAACTGGACCTGAACTTATGTTGACTAGAGCTGATTTGTTTGAAGAAATTGTGATCCTTTCAGCAGGTATTTGAAAAACATTATTGAATGGCCATACATGTTATATATTTTTTCGGTTATTTTTGAACTTTCTAGTTATAGTTCAACATTTGACTTAAGTTCCCATGGTTTTTTCAAAGCTAATCTATGTTAGAGCTGGAGCTAGCAAAAGGCTTAGCAACATAAAAAGTAAAACATACATGAGACTCATCAATTACCAAAAAAAATATCTACATTAGTTTCATGCCAAAAACTACACTGAAATTGATGAAAGTAAGCTCACAATATATACTTACTCTCATCATTTCGCCCTCTATCTGCAGATATGGATCTGTTCAAGGATTCATCTCTGCCAACATCATTTTCAGGTCCAACCGACTTAGATCTGTTCTTTGATTTACCTAATCTCCGTTTTATTGTCCCAAAAAAGTCTCTGCGTTTTCTAGGTCTACCTCTGAATTCTGCATCTGGAGGTGACTGAGACTGAAGCGTATTGGTTGTGGAAAAATCTCCAGGCTAGTAAAACATCAAATATTAATAACCCGATGAAAATTAGCTGTACACGCAGAAAAGTTTTATAAAGTGAGCACTAGATGGGAAAAAGGAAAATTTACTTTTGGTTTTGAAGTATGTGTGGGTCTGACACACGAGTTTATAAAATGAATTCTAGTTAATTCATTACAAATATTACTGGAACTACAATATTTTCTATGGTGAAACTTATGTATCACTGGGTATCTGTGAATTTCTTATTTATACTTCCTATAAGTAACAATTAATTGTTGGTGGTGTGAATTTTAGTGGTTCGAATGATAAATATTAGTTTGATTCAAAAGTTTGGTCCGTTTCAATGTCATGTGTTTTTGAAGCTCCATATCGCAATAAATAGTTATTCTACTGTTGTTAATTTTTTCCAAATCTCAGTTTTTTGCCTCTTTTCAGCTCATTACTATATGCTGTTGTGAGGCGGTTTATGGCCAAGTTTTTTCTACGAATTCAAATTGAACCAAGGCGCTGCCGAAACAGCACAAAAAACTAATCAGCCATTTGGCAGAGTGTTAATAAACGCACTGTTCGACGTTGTTTTGCGAAATTTCGAAGATGAGCCCGGAAGTGGTCCTACAATAATTTCGGATGAGGATTTGAGGACCTTGATGGATACTGACCCATCACAAACGATGCGTGGGATGGAGGAAGAAATAATCGTTAGCTCCCATGCGGTTTTTGATGGTCTGAAACGCATTGGAAAGGTCAAAGAGCTCAAAAAGTGGGTGTCCCACAATCGACAGAAATTGTCACGTTTCGGGGTCTGTTATTTATTCTGCGCAACCTAAACGATCCTTTTCTGTATCGGATGTCACGTGTGATGAAAAGTGGACCCTCTACAACAAGGACACTAATGAGCCACCCAAGCATTTCCCAATGGCGAAATCCCACAAAAAAGGCGAAAACCCACAAAAAAGGCGAAAACCCACCAAAAAAGGCGAAATCCCACCAAAAAAGGCGAAAACCCACCAAAAAAGGCGAAAACCCACCAAAAAAGGCGAAATCCCACCAAAAAGGCGAAAACCCACCAAAAAAAAGGTAAAAACCCACCAAAAAGTTGAAAACCTACCAAAAATGGCGAAAACCCATCAAAAAGGACGAAAAACCAAAATGGCGAAAACCCATCAAAAAGGACGAAAAACCATAAAAAAGGCGAAAACCCACAAAAAAGGCGAAAACCCACCAAAAAAGGCGAAAACCCACCAAAAAAAGGCGAAAACCCACCCAAAAAGGCGAAAACCCACCAAAAAAGGCGAAACCCCACCAAAAATGGAGAAAAACCACCAAAAAGACTAAAACCCACCAAAAAAGACGAAAACTCACCAAAAAAAGACGATGGAGGTCAGAACTTTCTGCAACCGGGCCAAACCATCACAGCAGAGTACTATTGTGAGGAAATCGACGAAATGTACGTTGGCAAAATTGCACCGATTGAAATTGCGCTTATTTCGATTAAATTCATTGAGTATTCACTGAGATATTACAGTTTAAAATAGACTCATGGAAACGGACAAAACTTATGAAACAACCTAATACCATTCACATAGCAAAGCACAAATTACTAGACTAGAATGATATTCATCAAAATGAATTGAATATTCACTGATTTTCCTTTTTCTCTTCAATTCATGAATATAACGTTTTTGAGTATAGAATTAGCATGCTAAGTATTAGTAACAGAAAACTTCAAGTTTAGATTTAACATGCATAGAATTTTATCAAGTACCACGATTTTCACGTTCTAGAAAACATATTTCTATTTCATCAAGAGTGGGAGACATGACATACTGGTCTAGTAGGACTAGCGTTACAATTTATACAAATATATATACATATTTAGTTTCATTATATTTATTATACCTATATATCTTTAACAATTTTTCAACTTGAACAGTCAGGATATTATTCACAATTTTCAAATGAAAAGCGTAAAATTTGAGGCATTTTTTTCTGACTCAATAAATTATTGCTTTGAATTGAACGAAAGAAAATTGGGTTTCTACTTTCATCAAATGCCTTTTAGTTAGTAACTTTCTTTTCGTAATCTTTCGTTCCCGAAAAATTGGATTTTAAGATATTGGCCAGATGTCATAAACAAAAAAACAGATTATCGTCCAATATACAAAAATTAATAATTTTGTGTTGTCAAAAAAACATGTAATCCTAAATAAAGTTAATTCAACGGAGATTTTACGGGTAGTTGAATTAGTATCATCCTGAAAATTCCACCGAGATCTTGAGGTTTACTTGTGAGAAAGTAAAAATTATTTTCCGAAGTTACACAACGAGAGTTTTTCAAAATAATCACACTAGGTACTTTTTGTATGTGATCTTTCAACAGGGACTTCTGAATTTTGAAAATTAATAACAGTGAAATTACATCTGTCAAATCAGTTGTCATTTATTCAGTCTGTTTTGCCAAGTCACCATGGACGGTGGTTTGTTCGGGCAATGTACCGCGCGCTTCGCTCATTTTACGGTAGCTATTATCGTCCTACCGAGAGGACTATTCGGGATGCGGTGAATGAAGATGAGTCTACTGGCTCGGTAAACGAACGACCGACACCCGCGTATGTCGACGAAACGCAAGATCTGCCGAAAACATCGCCGCTTTCTGTGAGAGTGTGATGTTTTCTTAAGTCGCAGGTGTATGTCAATAAACCACAACGCACAATGGTCCTCAAAGCCAACATAACCCATGTCATCGGTCAAATTCAGCCTGATTTATGCGGCAGAGTCATGGAAAATTGGACGTTTCGAATGCGTTCCACCCAGAGAAGCTGTGGACATTTGAACGATGTTATTCCACACCTAATGTCATCAATAGGTCTTCGAAACGAATAAAAAATGTCGATGATATCTCACACTTGCTTTGTTTTATTAAAATTTACAGATAGGAAATGCTCAATGAAAGACCTTATAATTTGCCAAGGTACTAAACTCACTTGGAAAGAGTCTAATCTGTACTAATGGAAAATAGACGACATACATTTTCCTAAGCCATCTACTTGAATACTTGAATTAATGCATATACAGGGTGGGCCATCGAAAACTTGACATGGAGGTTTTGGGTACTAATCTTGTAAATCCGAAAAAACGCTCAGACAGGTCGATTTTTATTGAGAGGGGGACAGTTTTTCCCCATTTACAGCGTCGTCACTTCAACCCCGGAACAGAGGGGCGAACAACCCTTGGAATTTTAATAGGGAATAGGGGGCGAGTCGCACATCGTTTGAAAGATCTTGGTATTCTCTAAACAATGGTGTACATGTTTTTAAATTTGGACGTATTTAAAAGAGTTCTTTCCGATAATCAACTTTTTCAATATTGTCAGTAGCAACAAATTGTTGTACGCCACTGCTCAGTTGGAATGTATTTGGAACTCTTTCATTTGTTTCTTACGCTACTTTTTTGTAAATTTATTTTAGTTCTTCTCTAATAAGAGAACTATTACAATTGAGAAATGGTTAGAAATGCTGTTTCTATTTCTCATTTTTATGTTAAAAGTGATATCTACATTATTACTAGTAGTGAGTGCCGTACAGTGTTGCTAAGGAAACGTTGGTTTACACAACTGCAGAAAGGGTTGAGTTGCCTGAACTGTACTATGGAAATAGACTGTTCAATCAACAGCATAGGAAGAATGTGTCGCGACGGTATGTTTTCGATTTAATTGCAAAATTTCGCGCAACTGGATCTGTAGCAAATAAAAAACGGCAAATA